>WIQG01000220.1:0-264261 GCA_014925785.1 Mycena galopus ATCC 62051 | reverse complement strand
TGTTAAAAGTTAATGGCAGCAGCCCTAGTCAAAAAAGGGTCGGCCAATATCTGGCCAATATTTGGTCCAATATCCAGCCAATATTTGGCCAATACAACCTAATACAGCGTGTATTGGCCAAATAGTGGTCGCGATTTATTCGGGCCAAACTCCGGTGCATATGCATAGCGCTTTCAAAACTCGGACCTTGATCCGATTAACGCCTAATAAATAAGCCGGCGGCTGCCGGATCAATCATCGAACAAGCGGTGCTGGCATGGTGTCAAAGGGCTTCAATCAAACTGCTGTTCTCCGGAACGACGATGGGCACGCCGCGAGGTGACCCATTCCAGGACCACCTACTCGATGTGCTTCGTCTACGCGATTCCCCTCCACCCATCCCGCGATACAACAGACCCCGCGATTGGCAGACGGATGCGATACTCAGCAAGGTACTTAGAGGCGCTCTCCCGAAAAACATCGTCAGCGACGGGCACGGGCTATGGACAATCGAATCCGAGGTGTCGCCCTCGGTGAAGTCCACAGACGTGTTTTCTGATGCGACTCTGAGTATCGACGACTCGTCATCATACACCGACAGCGAGCCAGATTACCATCACCAAAAGCGGAAACGCCTGCCAAGGGGCTCGGGAGTGGCACGGAAGCCTCCAAAGTCCTGACTAGTGCTACCCCGCCTGGGGCGCGGCTTCCCGGTACTAGGAAGTGACTGTGGGGGATACCAATCCTGGCCATCCGTCTCCAGCCTGGCCAGACTTTCCAACCAGCGCCAGCCTAGTCAGCCTTGCCAATCGAAGCCAGGCTGGCCAGACTTGGCAACTCATGCCAGCCCGGGGAGGCTTTCCAACCCATGCCAGGGTATCGGACACTTGCAATGGGCTTAGGAGCACGCTCAGGCACTTGGTAGTTGTTCAAATACAATTCTTTTCAATTCCATTACAAGCGACAAATACCAACTACAGCACGATACAGCGAACAGCACGATACAGCGAGATTCTGGGTAGCCAACTGTGAGTCAAGGTTGAGGCAAGGAGCAAGCGACTTACGAGGATACACGAATGTCGAGAACAAGCACACAATACAGCGATCTAGTGGCACATCAGCAACCGAATGAACTAGGATGAGCGGCCATCTTACCAGACATGGTGGAGACGAGTACAACAGAAGCACAGCTGGGGAGATAATGAGAAAATGGATGCTTTAGAACCATAAGGGACTCACCGATGATTATCAGACCGAATTCGCGAGGATCTACCATCCGTTGTCAGGGAATGAATGGCTGTAAAAAGCACGACTCACTATTACAGAAAAAACGACCGTCTAAGGCAAACTGGCGGAGTTTGTTAGTAATCGAATGGCGTCGAAACAAGATTAGACTCACGATTACAGAAGGGTAAAATTTTTCTATGGCGCCGAAGTCCGAAGCGTCCGTCACGATCTACTGAGTTGTTAGAAAATTTGAGGGAGGAAACTGCAGAAGGAGTTCACCGTGAAGAGGGTGCAGGCTTTCTGCGTGAGTCGTCAATGGGCTTTCCGCTCGGAGTGCGAAGAAACTTACGATTAAATTTAGGAGCGCAGCAGCAATTTCCTGCGCAAGTGGTCAATGCGCTTCGCTCTCCGCGTGCAAAGAAACCCACCGAGTACAAGAGAACAGCAAGCGAAACCAACTGACAGTCGTCAGTATTGAGCGATCAAATGTATAGGATGCACGTACATGAATTACGGTGCCGCCGTCGACGCCACGCGAGTTTTGCGTTTTGCCAAGATTTTTTCGGCGGCACTGCCTTTCTTGCGACCCGATGAAGATTGCGTCTCGGACGCAGAACCGAATATCTCGCTGAACGTCGTGAGGCTACCCAATGATGAAGTGCGACACAACGTACTTTTGAAACCACGCTAAAGTCTCGACCGCCCACGGATCCGTCGGATCGTCTTCAAATAGCTGGACGATGGAATCAAAGAATATGCAGTAGTCGAATTGTTCATCGTCCGCAGTCCAGTCGGTCGTCGACAACATAGTACGAGCCTCCAATATGACGGCATTAGATAGCTGCAAGACTCGACATTGAAAATTACCTGTACGCATATATACGCGATCATCGCCGGGTTGACCTTCGAGACTCCGTGTGAACGGGCATTGCAACGCGCCGGAAGCGTGGATTTGGGTCGAGACATCGCGGAAGACGCAGCAGTCCAGATGGTGCGCCCGACCTATATCCAAATAAGTAAAAATAATGTGAGACAAATTTGACTTACCCTCGCAAGGAAAGGCGAACGAAATAAGCCTTTCTCTTCATCTTCGGGATCGTACGCACCATCCGCGTAGAAGCAGGACGGCCACGCCGACTGGTCGACTTCGATTTTTCCATTGAGCAACAAAGAGAGGCACCTGTGGTCAACTTGTGAGCGAAAATATGTGGATAGAACTTGATCGTACTCCTCCGCAGTTTTGCCGAGGCCGTCCTCCTCGTCGACGCTCTCATCAGCTGGAAGGTTCAACCGATTGCGGATCTCCCAAGACACGATGTAATTCCGAAGCATAGGGTGGTTGATCCCTCGATCCGACTTGGATGAACCGTTTCCGAGTGGGGGGGAGATGGCAACGTTGGGATCAGAGGGGACGAACTGCAAACAGTGCTTCAGGTCGTGGGTATCTTGTTGCCGAGCTTCCTTGGCAGAGGTACGAATCTAGCATGACAAGAAGTAATGAGCTTGAATCAGTAAAGGAAAGGAAAAGTCGCACCATGTTAGACAGCATTGGCCAGTGTGTCAAATCTTTGTCGACATAGATTTCCTTTACAAGCGAGAGGCAGTCCTTGGGCAGCAAGCCCATCATCGCGTTAAATGCCTTCGAATGCTTGACTTGGACCGCTTGTTCACTGCGGTGTGATTCGGGTCAGAAAGATCAAGGCTTGAATAAAGTGCACGTACTCTTCGTCCCTCTCTCCCGGCGGATTCCAGAGAGCGGCGGCTCTGTAATCCATAACCATACCCGTATCACGAAAAGGATGAACCGCGCGCATGAGGTATTTAGCGGCAGTCTCTAGCTTCTCCTTGTCATTCTTGGCCGGCCTACACACAGTGTGAGTACCAATACATCATTAGTCATAGGCCAGTACTCACAGGGTGAGCTTTCTTCTGTGCTTGGGGCGGTCGTCGTTGCCCACGCGCGCGCAGTCTTCCAGGAGGTCGGTTTTGCGCTTCCGGTTCTCGAATTGGAGATGGGAGTCGACTTGTTCACCTGGCGGCGGGTCTTCAGGAATATCGGAGCTTGGAGGCGTTGGAGGCATGATGAGGAGGAGAAGAGGAGAGAAAAGGAATCAGGATGATGGTAGCAGAAAGAAAGACGCGATTTAGAGGGGCAGATTTTAAAAGTCCGCGGCACGGTCACGTGAAAGGCACGTGCGCACGACACATTTGCAGGAAATCGTTTTTCCTGGCAGCACGGTCATGGCAGAAAATATGGATACAACGTAGATAAATCAAGAAGATGTTCATAAACCCATAAAGTACAGTTGTGGAACCAAAATACATGGACACGAAGAAAGAAAAAGAAAGTTGTCCAGAGACAGCCTAGTGCGTCCTCAAATACCAGAATAAAAAAACCAGTCCTCATAGGCCAGAGGATGAGGTGGTGCACGCAGTTGAGTGCAGACTAAATCACCACCGTCGTCGTCCGCCGCCGCCGCGAGGGCAGCAGTAGCCACGCGCCGGAGAACACCAACAGCTACACGCGCGAAAGCACAAACTCCACCTCCACCAATCATACCGGGACTGCACCGCACACGAGCGCCGCGATGCACACGCGCGCAGCTGCATGCCGCGTAGGCACAAGGGCCCCCTCCCTCGCCCTTGACGAGCGCTATAGGCAGCCCGGGCAGGACGACGAGCACCGGGCGTCGCACGTCGCCTGCCGCGAGCTGCGTGAGCAGCAGCCACGCGAGCGCAAGCCCGTCAGCGCGCATGGACACGGATATCGATGGGGGCGGGGACGTAGAGATGGTCGCGGCGGGCGTGGCGGCCATGGGCGTTGGCGTGGGGGCGGTGGTCGAGACACCCGCACATGCGCAGTGTAGCCACTCGAGCGCGATGCCGAGGCGCGCGCAGACACGGATGCAGATGCGGAGGAGAGCGATGCAGGCGCGTGCACGAATAACACACTTGCGCCAAGGTGAAGGGAGGACGATGTGCAAACGCAGCAAACGCAGCGCGCAGGCGTCGTGAGGCTCCAGTCGCCTGTCTCGTCCTCTCCTGAAGCGGGTCCGTTGTCCGCTTCGTCTTCTTCGGCAGTATACAACGAAGAAGGTGAGCTGGACAAGGAGGTGGGCGAGGTCGTTGTTGCGGTCCGCAGTAGCAGCAGCAGCAGCAGCTCCAGGACGATGCGCTGCGCAAGCATTGTGCGCGCCACACACGCACGTCAACCAGCACATTGCGACCGTGCGGACACCGCACGCCAGTCCACGGCGTCGTCTTCTTCATCCATCTCTGCCCCGCGCCCCGCACGAGCCTGCATCACACCCCTCACCCCGGCGCCCCACGTATCCCTCCCGCGCTGACGGCGGTGCGCACGCGCCGCGCCATCGCCACGGAGGCCCCCGACCCCGACCCCGTCCTCCCTACTCCCGCCGTGCACACCACCACCGCGCCGCTGCCTCCTCCGACCCGTGTGCGCGAGCGCGAGGATCAGCATCACTACGCGCATTCGCACGCGCACCCGACGGGGCCGTACCGCGATGAGGATGTGCTCCTCTCTTTGCAGCTGCTCGCGTACCTCAGCAAGTACCCGCACGTGCAGCAGGCGTTTTACAAGCGGCGCAGCAGGTTCCGGCGAGTGCGTTGCGAAATTTATAGAGAAAACCTAAATACATGAGCTGTAAAAATATGATCAGAACTACTCCGACCCGATGAGATGGAAACGCACCCCAAGAAGCCAAATCTACAAGTCAGCGTATCCCACAGCTTCAAGAATTTCTGCATCAGTAAGAGGTCCACCTCCTGTATCTCCATCTACGTCGTCCTCATCCTCATCCTCATCTTTGCGTGGCTCGTCTTCGTCTTCCTCCGAACTTGAAGATTCCGAGGCTGAATCGGGGTCGTCTTCATCGCTGCCTTCTGGATCTGGCACCTCCAGAGCGGGACCTTGTTGGGATTGCAGTGGAGCAACATCGACATCCATTGCATTCTCATCGTGTTGGTCCTCGTCATCTTTGGGCGCAACCTTCGAAGCATGGCGTCTCACAACCCTATGGCCAATGGCATCTGGGAGAAACCTCATGAACATGTCGCGATCTGCAAATCTTCGGATACGCACACGGTAGAGTCAGATGTAAGTATAGACGGGAATTTCGGGACTCACAGATTAACGTAATAGTACACATAGTCTTCGTTCTTTGCTGCATCAAAATGACGGGCAATGGATGGACCTAGCAGCTCCTTTGTGCGACCGTATTTGAAAGCCGGTATGAGATGGGCTGCACGAACCACTTGAGCAGGGTCGAGGAACCCAAAAGCAGCGGCAGCATCTGGGCCCGGTGTGGCATCCAGAAAGCCAACACGGTGCAAGCGCTTTGCCTTCCAGCCCGAGATGTGGTCGGGGTCGGAACCAAACCAGCGAACCCACAGGAACTCCATCCGTTGTACTCCTTTCGACCTGGCGACACCGGTGTGGCGAACCTCGGCGTGGAAAATCGAAATGATTCTGCCGTACCAATACGGGTGTGGGTCTTCGTCTTCCTCTTGGGAATGCACCATGAAGTCCGGGCGCGTCCGAGGATTCAGGATATCCTGGTCGCGTTGAAGGTCGTACGTGGTATAATTGACCCGCAGAAAACGGTGGGTAAACAGTCGGTTTTTTTCGATGATGACTTCGGCGAGCTCTTGAGGAGAATATTTCCGCTCGTCGCCATCATACGGAAGATCGAGAAGACGCCCCAATAAATGGGTCTTGAGATCATCAAGGAAGTTCTAGACAGGGGTGAGGAAACTTCATGCATACAGGAGCGACGACGTACTTGCGCAGCGGGGTCATTGCGCTGTTTGGTGATCTGTGGTATGGTGACCCAAGTTCGCCGTGATTCCGAGATGTGGTGGTGTTGACGCGGAGGGGTATTCGGGAGGATTTCATTTTCATCCTCGGGCGAAAGGACCAAATCGTCGGGGGTGGGCTCGGCGGAGACGGTGTCGGGTTCTGAAACCGTGTCTTTCGCTACCGCCTCGGCGTCATCCAACCTTTTCTTGATGGCTCGTAGCAACCGGTGGCGGCGCTCATTGGCGGCAATTTGGCGCTCGAATGCGCGCTTATTGGTTTTGCGATAGAGTCTTTTCGCGAATGTGTGCAAGTGCTCGCCCTGAATTAAAAACTCAGTTACCAGGAATAAAGTGAGAAAAACACATACAATCTGTGTTGTATACGAGTCTGTAGTGCCAAAATTGATGATGGTATATGGATAGTCGCCAAATGCGTGCCATTTGTATGTATTGAGGTTCCAAGTTTTGCGCTTTTTGGAGGTTGTTTTTGCGGGCTGACCTGGTCGCTGCAAATTTTGTTTTGCTTCACGGCGAGCCCTTCGGTCGTATTCCTGAGGGAGTTCAAAGGCGGGAATTTTGTTGCATGTCTTGTCCTGAAATCGTCGCGCTTGTGTGCCCAGCTCGGTGGTGACAGTGCGGAAAGATTCGACGGTTGAGCTGGGATGCATGCGAAGCTTGGCGTATGCATGCCAGGTGGCGAATGTATACACAAGCGAGAGCACAATGCTGTTGTGTGGCTCATCTAGCAGACCCTCGAGAACAGGATAGGAACACTGAGGAGATTGAGTTATTGCACTGGTGAGGTGAAAGTGGTAGCATACCTGGAGTATGTCTTCGAAATCCCGGGCGGCAAGTTTTTTGAGCGCTGAAACATTCACGTGAAACCGTCTGATCGTGCTTCGGCCGAAGGTAGGGATCTTGCGAAATCTAGTAGATATGAGGATGAACTGCACGGAATCATATCAATAAATGACACACCTCTCGTCCAATACGGCCACAGAAAGCGGATTGTTGGCATACAGAATGCGAAGCAGATGGATAAATAAAGATTTCCATGCACCGAGTTCTACTTCATGGAGCAGATCTGGAACAAACATGTCGAATAGGTTTAACCCGTGCTCGGCCAGCTTTGAAAACGCATTCTATATGCAGGATCAGAACAGAACAGACATCAAAAAAGATAACCTACACGCGTTGGGACCCAAGATGTTGGTTTCAAAAGACTATTCACTTTAGCCCCTGAAACCAAGGAGCCCTTCTCATAAATCCACCGTCGCGCTTTATCTATCATCAAGCGGAACCATGGGGTGTCTTTCCGAACCTCTTGACGGCGTCGCATATCGGCTTTTGTCCCCATGTCCGCCAGCTGTTCTTTCTTGACAAAACAGCGCGGGCACGGACAGCCACCGAAATTTCTAATGGTGGCGAGTAGGACTCTGAGGAGATATGTTAAGCGCAGACAAAATAAGACATCATTAAAAATGCTTACTTTTCAGGGTAATCCGCGCCATAAGTGAAAAAGCGAGGGAATATGCGCCGGACAACCCCATCGTAGCATTTGATCACGATGCCGTGAACCCACGCATGGATGAACTCGGGGGTAAGTAATAAATCCCAAATGCGATGCATTAGTTCGCGCTTGAGATGTGTTAGGACAGCAGCGGTTGGGGCGGCGCCAAATTGTGCGCGATAGACGTCCTCGAATGAGTTTGGCAACTGACAATTGGTCAGACGACATATCAAAACTTGGAAGGAACAGCTTACAGTAGGGAAATAAGCTTGATGTTGCGCAGCATTTGCTGTTGGTTTGGCCCGGATGTATTTAGAAAGATTACCCCAGAGTGTGTAGAGTGGCCATAGTGAGGCGTTTCCGAAATTGGCGAGATGTGTTGCGTCGCTCCAGAACATGTACGCGGCGATGATATTCTCGATGTGCGGTTCCGTCGACTTTGGAAGAGAGTTATACTGTCGTAGAAATTTCGGGCTCATGTAAACTTCACTAGATATAACTTGATGGCCGTCTGCTAGCGGGGGAAGTCCCGTGTCATCGAGGACAGTGTCAAGAGAATCTGAATGTAATATGGGTCAGTGTTGTTGAAGTTAGTGGGAAGGGCGCGCACCGTCCATTGCAACATCTGGATCCTCGGGATTGTAGTTCGGGTCCCACCGATACTCAAATGGGGTTGTATGAAACTCTTTAAACGCAGGACCTTGGAACGCTTCTGTGAGGGTGTCAAGCAGGGGCCGATATACGAGGCCTTCCACCTCAAACTCGAAAGCGTCGTCCTCAGGCACGCAGACCTTCGGAGCAGGGACCTTGATTTTGACGGATCCGCGCAGCCATTTATCCCCTGCAGCTGGTGTATCGCCGTCAGGTGCAGCTGCTAAACTGTCATCTAACCGTTTATTTTCGCGCGCAGCACTGAAATTGGTGAGGTGGTCGGTGTTGAAGTCGTCTTTCAAAAGCACATCATGGACAAGCGAGTCGACCTCGGCCACACTCTTGGTAGTGGATCCAAGGTGAGTCCAGGCCATGAGTCTTGCGATAGTGGGATTCAAAAAAGGGAACCATGGGTTCGATGTGGGAAATCGGGGAGATTTGTCGGGGACGAGGATTTCGGGCGCGCGGCAAAGATCTTCGAGGTCGATGGACTCGTCGGGGTCGTGCGAGGGACGATTGGGGAAGACCTTGTACACTCCAAACTCGTTCCGCGGAGTTTTGACCCATTTGGGAGGCTCCCCTTGCGCTGGCAGGTCTTGGGCTGGTTCTGCCTCGATGGGGGGATCAATAGCGTCGGGCAGGGTAGGTGGAAGGGGCGGGGGTTCATCGCGAAAGCGCTGGGGTAGACGCCGGTGTCTACGAGGACGGCCATTAGGGCCTGGACTAGGCGGAGGGGGCTCTTGTGGGGGCGAGGGAGCGTCATGCTATTTATGTAGAGTCGGTGAATAAAAATGAATACTACCCAGCTATTTTCACGCACAAGAATATCATCTGGCACTAAATCCGGTTGCAGGGAGGGTCCAGCCTGATCGACAGGTGGTGCAGTGGCGGTTGCGGCGGCATGCTGGACGCCAGCTAAGTGCATAGACCGAACAGCAGTACATTTTACACGGTGGACGGCAAGACCTCTAGAGTCTTTGAACGATTTGTTGCACCGAAGACAGTTTACCATGATAAAAATAAATAAAAGCAAGTCCGTTACGCCTTTCATAGAGAGGCGTTCGCAAGGCTGGAAATGGCTGGGAAGAACGAGGCCAGGCTGAAGATGGCCTCGCGAGGAGCTGGCCAGCGGCACGCAAGGCTTGGAGTCTCTTGCGAACCCGAGGTCAGGCTGGGATGAGCCTGGGCAGCGCGACCAAGGCTGGCGATATTTTAGCGAGCGGCTGGGAAGACGCTAGGTAGCCGGATCAAAGCCTTGTCTTACTTTGTTAGCATCCCAAGTCCTGGCAAGTTTCTGCCGCTTTTGGTGATGACACCAAGGTCGAGCTGCACGGTATACCCTCCCCCGGCTCGCTCACCTGCCCCACGTGCGGCTACCGTCCCTTCTATTGCGCAGACAGCCCCGCCGGTGGTGCAAATGCTGGCATGGATGCGCTGGAGGAATTGAGGCTTTTGAATGACCAGGTGCCTCCTTTTTTGCGCCGTTCTATTCGTCTTTGGTCTGTTCTTTCGATTTTTTTTTTTTTTGTTGCCAAATTAGCGCATATTCCCTTCCAATGTTTTGGGCACAACCTCTGATTCGTGCCCATTCGCCTCTCCGTGGTTTGCTGGCCTTTTATCCTACCTCGGAGCACATAGACCGACTTGTCACCTTCTGTCGCGCGATGTGCTTTGACAAATATACTATGCGCTAATGCATACACTTTTACAACTGCATGCATGCATCCAGCTGTCTACCCCTTCCGCGCATATCTTCAGCGTCTGTCCTCTCCTCCCTCCTTTTTCTCCCAAATTAAAAGCCCCATGATGACCTCCCCTCCACTAGATTCGCGACATCAGCCGCGTCTGCAACGCCGTCGCGGCCGGCGACCTTACGCAGAAGATTACGGTGCCGGCGCAGGGTGATCTGATGGTGCAGCTCAAGTCCGTGCGTCTCTCTTCCTTTCCCTTCAAAATCAGGCACCCTCCCCACCCCCCTCACACTGTTGTGAATGCAATCACAAATCGATACCCCTTCCTTTTGACAGGCCATTTACACAATGGTGGACAACCTAAGCCACTTTGCAGCAGAAGTAACGCGCAAAAACCGCGATGTTTGGACTGAGGTGCGTTCTTTTCCTCTTTGTATTTTTTCCATTCCGTCTCCTCTCCCCTGCCACTCTTATCGTCGTTTTCTCTCTCCGATGCCCATTTCGTTCTACCTTCGCTTTTCTTCTTCTTTCTGATTCGCTCGCTGATGCCAACCCTCGCTCTCAGGGTAAGCTCGGAGCACAAGCGCGCGTTGAGCGTGTTGAAAGCACGTGGCGCAAGTTGACCAACGAGGTGACTGCGCCCGCGGTAGATCTCACAACGCAGGTGAGTCTCTGTCTGTGTAAATCCTCTTTTCAACTGCGACGCCCTCTAGCCCAAATCCAAATCCGGCCGCAGAGTCCAGTGCTGATTAATTGTCGTATCCTTCCGCATAGGTGCGGAGCATCGCGGCGGTGACGAAGGCGGTGGCGAAGGGGGATTTGAGTAAGCAGATTGAGGCGCGTACAGCCAAAAGTCTTTCTTGGGAAGGGGGAAGGAATGGGGGACGCAATGGCGTCCTTGCGCGAGGCGGGCAGAGGGAGGATCGGCGAGCATCACGAGGACAAGCCGGCCTACCGATCGTGAGCGGGGGCGCAAGCGGTACGGAAAGGGAGCGGATGTACTGCATGCCCTTGATCAAGTTGGTGGCCTCCTCTAGCCTCACTTGCTCTATACTTCTTCGTTGGTCCTAGAACATGCCTTCTGGGTCCCTCGCTCTTTTCAGCTTCTACCTCTCATTCATTCTTCCGCTCCCAGATACTCACGTCGTTCACAGGTCTCTGTGAACAGCGAATTCCTCGACCTAAAGAACTCGGTCAACGGCATGGTGCTCCTGCTCCGAACCCTCGTTGTAGAAGTGACCCGGGTGACGCTGGAGGTGAGTGCTTTGTCGCGTGGTGCGGCGCGGGCCCGCCTTCCGCCCGCCGTCGAGACAAGCGGAGGGTTCTAGATGGGCATGGACGAACGAACGACGCTAACGCCGCTCCATCGTGCAGGTCACAATTCAGGCGGAAGGTGAAATTGATGCTCTCAAGGCTACGGTTAATCGCATGGTGGATCAGGTGCATCGGCGTTCTCCTCCGGTGCATCGATTTGGGACTAACTTTGTTCACTCGGACAGTTCAGCGCGTTAGCGTCAGAGGTAACTGGGGTAGCGGTGAAGGTCGTGACGGAGGGGAAGTTTGGCAGTCAGGCCGAGGTCGAGGGCGTGCAGGGGACGTGGCAAGACCTCACCGACCACGTCAATATAAGTCTTTCCGCTTCTCTTTTCTTCCCCAGATCTGAATGCGGTGCGTAGAAAATGGCGTTGAATCTCACGCACCAAGTGCGCCCCATCAGTGAGGTGAGCAAGGCCATCGCGTGCGGAGACTTGAGCCAAAAGATTTATATTGATGTCCGCGGCGAGATGCTCGATCTGAAAGTGACGATCAACACGATGGTGGACAATCTGAACCAAGAGAAGTCACTCGAGTCGCGCTGCAGGTCGGGACAGAGGTGGTCAAAACGAAATGACCGACCACTGGTCTTCCGGATGCTAAGTGCCAAAGGTGCAATAGCCTTCGGTGGGAAATGGAATTCCCGCTCTCAAGTTCAGTATCCGGCTCTGTGTGGAGCCGACGCAGTTTCTTTCTCCGCGTCTCTTCCGACTGGTAAATTCCGGCTGAGTTGATGCTTGGCGCACATGTGCCAGTTGTATCCATCCTGACCAATCTATTCATCGAAAGCGGGAAATTGCTCGATAAAGTCAGAGTCCCAGTCACGGAAGTCGTAAATATACTCCGGCAGCTCGCCCACCTCCGTCCCCAAGTCGATATCCATAAAGGTCCTCAGGAAGTCTTCTTTTGAGGAAAACTCGCGCCCATAGTCTCGCAGCGTCCCATCATCGTAGTGGTAATACCGCCCGCCCGCGGCGAACACAATCCACTCTGTACCACCGCCGGGAATATACGCGATAGGCTCGATGGGGTCGCTCACGCCGTACATCTTTTTGAACGTATGGTCGATCTTGCGCTCGCCTCTGGCATCCGGGATGCAAATGTCCTGTCCGTCCCAGTCATCCCAGTCAGTACTCCACGGCAAAGGTGGGTTGAGACAAGTGAACCAGTCCTTGTAGATTGAGACGGGGTCCCAGGATCGCATAATGAGTGCCGTCTGCGTGGCATTTACGGAATATACCGGTTTGAGCTGCGATTTCAGACAATGAAAAAGCATTCAATTTTGAGAGGATAGCGACACACCGTAAGAGACGAGCTGGATTTATGGCCATCGGTCATCGCTTGGCGCAGCACAGACACACGTAGAACCCCCGCCGGCGCAAGGCTCATTCTGTGGGTTCTGTGAAGCTTGACCGCTGCGGGAGGGCATATTCATCTTACTTTCGCAGTGCCACGAGGGAGCTAGTAGAGAGACGCATGTTTCCTAGATGTTACTTGGTTGCGAATATACTTATATGTCCCAAGCCGAAGGCTGTGTATGGGCTGTGTACGCTGATTGCCCCAATATGTTTCTGATCTAGTGAAATGGACTCCTCCTTCCCACGACGCCTCCTCCCCGCCCTCCTCCCCCCCTTCCCATAAAAAAGGAAGTTCCCATCAAAATTCAGGCATTTCCTATAGCTCGACGCTTCTGCACAATTCAACATGGCCCTCCGGGGAGGCACCGCACCGAACTTCTCTCAGCGGAACACCATGCCAATATAAATTACAGACTTCGGCATTATCACATGCATCGTTGTGCACCGGTCTCGACATCCAGTGGATTATCTTATACCAGGTCTCAGCTCTTGCCGGGATGCCGAAGATCAATCACGTCTCGGGTAATGACGCATCAAAGTTCAAGATCGCCGAATCGCCCCCCATTGGATCTAGTAAATATGTTCAGCTCTTTGGTGAGCTATAGGGACCGCTGCAGTAATTCTCCTCCTTCTCCTTATGTTTCAACGGCACTAGCACTAGACCATTGCATACAATGATAGTATTGCGGTCACAAAATTCAGACCATGTGAGCATGGCGCGGATGTGTCTCACTCGCAAGGATGAGGGGCACCGTTGTATAGGAGATTGACTCACGCTTTTCTTCCTAAAACATTTTCACCCCGCGCTTCATGTCCGGTCCGTCGTTTCGCCTTCTATTCAATCTACGCCGAGTCGTGATGCAGGGGGAGGCCCGGGGGTTCCGGGACGATTACGCTCGGCGTCAGGTAAGTCACAATTATTTCGCCTGGAGTCTGAATTGACTGTCTTTCGTATCAAGATCCAATACTACATTCGGGCATTTGTGCCCACCCGAACCCGGCGGCAGCCGCGAGATCTCGAGGTTGAGCGACACTTGGCAGACAGCGTGGCTCACAGCCTGTGAGCCCGCCAAACGTCCAAAGCATCGCCAGGATTTTTCTGGTATTTTAGCCAGGGAGCTGCCACCCGGGAGCGGGGCCCTCAACTCCCCCATTCTCACCGCACTATATGAAACCTCGCCCAAGCTCTATGTGCGAGACATATACACTGCAATGGGTGAGGTCATGATCAGCACATGTGACGATGCGACAAACTAATTTGTATTTTCAGGGTTTTTGCTCTCGCGGGGGGAGCGTGAATCTATAAAGTGTTCCAGCTCCGTCAAAGACGCCGAACATCGTGCAACCGAGGGGGCAGTCGCCTACTGCGGCATCATCCAGGTCCTTGCCTCTTTACGGCAGCAAACCATGCCGAAAACGGTCTCAGCTTTGTTCATCAAAGGGGATCCCCACATCGCCTTCGCTTCGAGCCTCGGAGGGAAGATGGGGAGCAGGGAGAAAAATTACCTGCGCGCTCAACGTGAGGCCGACTGGGATCGAGTCCAACCCTATGTTCAACGTCCAGAGCCTCTACTTATCTCGGAGCATTGGAACCAGAAAGATACCATTACGCCCGGGCCGCACGACGGGCCATTGGGCCGAGCATGTCACTTTCCTCCAGTATGTTTTCCAACCCTCGCACATGGCCCAGCATATTGACGAGGGCTAGAATGGACAGTATGATCCGGGCCGCCGGACAGAGTGGACTCGAAGTGTTCACGCTGGCGATCGCTACGAACGCGTTAGCCAAAGCAACCACCGATCCCTCGAAGCACGCCTATATCCGAGCCGTGAGGACCGGCACTGTCGACGAGTTGACGTGCAGCTTGAGAGCGCTGAAAGCGCATAGGACGGCGTACCTTAATTGTCACATGTTAGGGAAGATGATGTTCGGAGAGGCGGGCTTGATAGACCTGGGGAAGCGTAGAAAGTGAGATGAGGCTGGAGTACAATAGGGTGCTCGGCCTTTTAAAGGAGATATATGAGAGGGAAAAACGGAAACAGAGTGCCAAATCCTAACAGAATCCACAGAGCTACAGGCCGTGTTTTTTCTGGCTGCAACGTGCTCGAAGATAATTCATTCTGCCGCTGGCACTGTCAGTGTCAGCACCGCACCCTGAGTGCGGGGAGATGCGGAGTGCATATCCTACCATCTGCCCAAAAAAAAAAAGGTATCATTACTCTCCTGGTAACATGGTATTTTCCCTCACCCTCTCCTTACGAAACCTCCACATTAGATACACCATTTTTTGAGGCGCGTTCAAAGTGGGCGGACATTTGAAGTGGGCGGGCAGGGGTTTGAAGTGGGTAGGCAGGGGCTCGAAGGGCGCGTGCGTGTGCGAGGCTTGTTTGAAGTACGGAGCGGGCCGGTGTCCGAAGAGGGCACGGGTGCATTGGAAGTGGGTGAGCGGGCGCTGGAATTGGGCGGGCGGGCACGGGTTCGAGGTGGGCATGGGCGTTTTTAAGTGGACGCGCGGGGGCGGACATGGGAAGTGGGGGCGTGTTCGAAGTGCGGGGGGTTGTTTGCTGATGCATTCCAAGTGGGCAAGTGAATTTTTGTTCTCTATTATATTGGACATGCTATTTTTGTTGTTTGAAGAAACCAAGCAGATGCGTGCAAAGTAGCTGCAGTGAGCTGCAGCCAACTACTGGACAAGTATAGCGAAACTACAGACAAACTACACCGGCTACACAGAACTACAGAACAAGTACAGCAAAACTACAGACAAGCTACACCGGCTACGGCTACACTACGTAGATCTGCCGAAACTACGTGGCACTACATAAGGGGTAACCTTCACTACACACACTACACTAACTACAGCCAACTACATAGTGCTACGTAGTGGGCCCAGGTTTTGCTGATGCTGGGGCGATTAACTTGTAATTTCACTACAGCATCTTCCAAAGCAATTATGATTCGATCTATCTGTCTCGCAGTGTCCTCGATTAACTGGCAGGCTCAATTATTACTCGTATAATATTGAGGTCCTATGAATCAGTGTGTACATGTTTGTTTTCGCACGCCACTGGGCGCCCGCCAGTTTCCGACCTTCTCAGATCATTGTCGGCTCTCGATTCTCACCAACAGCCACACTACTTAACAGCCTGTAACCTCGATGAGAGAATTTCTTTTTATTTGGGAGCTCACCAGCTTACATCAGCCTTTTAACAATTTAATTGCGGGTTTTTGGGGGTTGTGAGGTTGCCGCAAACTCACAACCTGCTCGCAACCTCACAACCTCACAACCTCCAGACTTTAAATTAAGGAATAAATAATACATTCTAGCGTATAGTAAACTAGGATAGGAATTCATGCTTGTGATGATCGGCATAAGGATTAACAAAATAAGTATTAAAAGCGTCCAGGGAGTCTGAAAAATGAAAGTCCTCAGGAAGCGCAGCTGTCCCGTACACTCCGATAAGATGGGCTCCTCGCGCAATTGAATCCACGGGTATAATCGCCAACGTTGGAACGCGCCGGCAGCGTTCGAGCTCCACCACCCACATCCCCGTGTCTGGATCAGGTGCATCCCCAACAGGGACAAGCCAGTTCACCAGCGCGCATTCAAAGGTGCGCTCAGCGAAGGTGAAGGAGAAGAACAGGAGCACGCGGCCAATGACCAAGCCGCGCATGATGGTAGCCCCTGCATCGACCAGCACTGTGTCGCGCCGAGGGTACCTGTGCCAATTAGGATTGGATTGGATACGCTCGCGGTACATCCCCCCGGCACCGCCGAGGTCACTGGGGGCATAAAAACGTGCGACGGCCGAATGGTGGACGCTGATTCGACCGGCAAAGACTGGACATGCCTCAATGGGTGTGGGTGGGGTACTGTCATCGGGAGTGCCGTGAAGCTCCTCTTGTAAGAAGTGACGAAGGAGGGCGGGGAGCTGAGGCTGTTGGATGTGGGCGGCAAGTGCTTGAAGTGTCTTTGGATAACCACGCTCTGGTTATGAATGAGATTGATGAAGTAGAGTTGAAAGCGAGACAACGTACGCGGGGTCGGGGCCAATCGAATATCGGAAAGGGACTTGGGGCCGTGAACGAGGCCATCGTCGTCTTCGTCATCATCCAGGGCAGCCGCAGCCTCGACGGCATCTACCTGGGGCTGCTCCCCGTCCAAAACCTGCCGCGTGTATGACGACGATGTCCCGGTCATCATCCCCCGCAGGGTGAGCACCACCTTGAGGGCGGCGAGCTTGTCAAGGCGCACCAGTGTTCGCAGCATCTGCGACAGCGCATTGAAACGACTGGAACGGCGCCAGGGCTCCTTGACAGCCTTGATATGCTTTGACTCGGTAATTGAGGAGCAGAGTCCGTTTGGGGACCCAAAGAGGCGGATAAATCGAATGTAATGCTTGAGGGAGTGCTGCCGCGGAAGGGAAATGCTGACCCGGACGCCGCAAGCGATAAAAATTTGGCGGTACTCATGGAAGTGGTCAAGGGCGTCCTGGATCTTGGTGAGGTCGGGGGCCGAGATGGCGTTGCGGCGGACGAGGTAGCAGAACTCCATGAAGGGCGAAAGACACTTCATCATGTCTGAGGGGAGGTAACCCGCAACGGCGGCAAGATAGATCTGAAAGAGGCTGTTAGTCACTCAGAAAAACAAAACCAAATACTGACCTTCATGAGCGCTTTCGAGTCGTCGCCCGTCCACTGGCTGAAGTCATGTCCGTCGGGGAAGCGCCGGAGGCCAGGAAACTCGGGTACCGCAGAAATCCTAGTCAACAAGGCATCAGCATGAGATCTTTAAGCCCAACGAAAAACATAAGTACCTGCGATCAATGTCTTGAATAATGTCCAGTGCTCGCTTTTCTCCGTATTTGTCGTGCAGATATTCATTCACCCACGAGACGATGTGGTCCTTGAAGGTGCCCTTGATAGAAGATCAGCTCCCTGTGGCTTAAGCCAAACACGTTGGCATCGAGAGTTCAACTTGAGGCAGCTTAAGTTATTTAAGTCTCGCTCAAGGGGCTCAAATAATGCATTTTGTAAAATAATATCATAGGATAGCATTCAGCCAATTAAGCAAACTGAGTCGTTAAGCCGCTTGAGCCGTCCACTTGAAGTCGGTTTGAGTTACTCAGGTTGGTTTAAGCCCTGAAGTCGGTTTGAGCTGTTCAAGTCAGTTTGAGCCGTTGAGTCAACCTGAGCTGTTGAGTTGATTTAAGCCGTTGAGTTGATTTGAGGCCGGTTTAAGCTGCCCAGGCCAGTTTAAGCCGTTCAAGTCCAAGTTGGATCATGGATGCCACCAACGGGATCTGTCACGGTAGTCGAAGCTCACAATTTGGACTGTGAATTCGTGTTCTCAAAGAGTCCAGACAAGAAATCGAGCCAAGATTCGGATGCCGATGAGGGTTGGGCGAAGGTCGACATTGAACTACGGCAAGTACGACTTTTGATGTACTGTTCACGGCGTAAGGAATATGAAACTAGACAACCGGGTGGGGAGCGGCCCATGTCACGGAGGCAGAAAAGTGGATGAGGGGAAGGCAGTCGTGTGCACATGTTGAGTGGCAAGATGGTGGTGATCATGAAGGAAGAACTATGAGGGCCAAATAGTCGCGCAAACAACGAACAAAGCCCCGGCTGTCACATCAGCGCTTTGAGTGTCACTCAAGTCACGGGTCACAGCAGATCTCCTTCAAGTTCTTGTGTCCTTCGCTGCATGGTTGCTCCTGAACACGATGCGCATCGACGGACATGAGAATTCACACACACGATACTCTAGATTCAACTTCGTGCCGTGGCCCGGCGTTCGACAAGCGCTCTCTCAGTGTGGCGCCTAGCAGACGACATTTCACGACTCGCCATGTCGCGATGCCACTCTGAGCGGCGACCACTTTGAGATTGGCGAGCGTTCCCCACGGCGGATAGGCCGAATGCTGGCACAAGGAGTCGGGGAAAGGTGAGATTCCATACAACACAAAATGTCGTGTAGATGATCAACTCACAGCTCTGTCGCCAACTTTCCTCACGACAACGGAGTGTATTTGTGTGTACCATCCTTTCAATTTGACCTTTCAATACGTCTTCTGCCCTTGCTCTCTCCTATTCCTTCTATCCATCGACCTTAATTCTCCCGTTTGGATTCTCACTCTCATCTGGCTTAATCCACTCGAATGGACTTGGTAGCAGTCCTGGCTTAATTGGCTCCAGGAGCTCAATTGGCTTAATCGGCTCAAAGAGCTCAGTTGGTTTAATTGGCTTAAAGCCCTCTGTATTGTTATTACTGGAGAAATTTTACTATTTTCACCTTTTTGAGTGTGGCTTAGATGCCTTAATGGTTCAAGTCACCTTAAGCCGGATCCTCGATGCCAACGTCTTTGGCTTAAGCCACTGGGAGCAGATGACACCCTTGATGACCTGGTGGAGAAGGTCGGATGATAAGAGCTCGTAGATATCCGCCCGTGGAAAGCCGTTTGTGAAGGACTACGAAATTGAGGTCAATAGGCGGCATGAGGAGATGTATGTAAGCAAGATGCATACAACAATATCAGCACGGATACCGTATTCGTCCCAGAGAATACCGGGGTCGAAGCACATCACGAGTGCTTCAGTTTTGGTCTGAGTATGCAAACGAGCGCCATCAGCATCGAGGTCATCCGGATGGGCCTGGCACCTTTAAAAACAGGGAATCAGGAAAGGGAGGTAACGGTAGAAGGACATTACATACTTGGGGCACCAGTTTTGGACAACGGCTGCCAGCCAGACTTGCTCGGGATAATCTGCGATGTAAGGGCCAATGCCATAAATGACACGGCGGAAATGGCCATCGGGACAGCGAACAATGTCCGGGGTTTCCATGAAGGGCTTGAGAGGTTGGTAGATAAGGGCGAGACTTGCGTGGTACATTTGGCGGCAGAATTTTTGGTACGCAGGTTTTGACCGATGTTTTTTACTTGCTGGAGATCAATGAGTGTGTGCGGACACACCGTAACAAGACACAAACTTTTAGGGATTGCGAGAAAGGCAGCGGGAAGGAGCCCATTACCGTGTGCGCGGTGAGCGGGGCCCGTGAGATTGCCCGGTGAGGCGTAGACGGGGTGATATTCTTGATGTCCGGTGGTGACAGACACGGTGGTCTTGTCGCTCCCGGCAACGACAGGCACGAAAGAGCAACCGAGGTTATCGGGGTCTTCCGCCAAGATATCCTAAGATCTGATTAATATGACGACGAAAACAGTTTAAAGAATTTACCGCTTGTTTCCACGCCCAGTCCCCCGACATGAGATTCGACCAGACGCGCTTGCCGGTATGATTGAATTGCCGATAGGGGACCATGTCAATGTCGCCCTTGAAGCTCGTCGTTTCGAGTCGATGGTGGAGGACTGCACGGAGGTCGCGAGTGCAGACCTCGTACGTCTGCGTCATCCATCTGGGTGCTGTTCCTGGGGGTAGAGGGCCGGAGTAGCGCATTTGATACGTCTGCCACGGCATGTGCCCACTTTGAATCTCGTCAATAGTCGAGTAGAGGTCTTCGGAGTTCTTCCAGGGCACGGTGCCGCCGAACTGCATAACTGAGGCTGCCCAGAGGTCGAGGGCTGTATTAATGTTTGCTGCGGAGCTTTGAAGCTTGACGAAGTGGAACTGGGCGAAATCAAATTCTACCCGCGAGCCGAACGGGGCCCAAGCTGCTGGATCTTGGCCATGGACTGGCGGTGGTGGCGGTGGTGGAGGAACAGAAAATGGAGGTAAGTAGTGGCCGTCTGCATCGCATGGAAGGGCTGGAGGTTTATTAGCTCTCAGACATGGGTAGCAGGCAGAGGAAGCACCATTTAATTTGGGATGATAATAAGACTTGAAGGTATTGTCGTCCTCGCCCTCGGATGCAGGGGTAAATTGGCGGTGAGCACTGTTTCGATGGTGCTGGAGACCGCCTGTCGTTGTGAAGTTGGTGGCACAGTCGCGGCACGTATAGGAGATGCCGTGCACCATAGTGTGCAGAGCTAGAGAAGTATAGACTTAGTAAAATCGTCAAAGGTGAGACACATGCAAAACTTACAAGTGGCCCGCATAATCCCGACTTAGCGAAGAAAAATCCCTCCTTCCCTACTGTTGGAAATACAAGCTTGACCGCGTGGTCGAGTTCCTAACCTCATGTTTGATTCCTTATGTTTCAACTTATTTCATATTGTATTTCACCGTTGCCCTAGTTTCAACACAACTCACCTAGTTACAATACCAATTACCTTTTGACTCACACCTATCTATTTGATATTCTTTACCTATAAAAACTAGAGTACTTGTCGTAGTTTACCTCACTGGTTTGCCTCGCAAATTACCTCTTGCTTGCAAACTCCCTTCTGAGCAAATTTCACACCTACATCACTCGGGAATGTCTGCGCGTCCCTCCTCCGGTCCTGGTTCTCGTGGAGGTCGAGTTCCTCGAGGACGAGGTGGTAAAAAAGCTGCGGCCGCCGGCTTCAAGCGTACACCTCCGTCGGACTCGGAATACGAGGACACTGCCCATCCCCCCAAAAAAAGCCGCAAAGCCGCCAGCGATACAACGGTGGCTACGGCTGCTCCAGCTCCCCGCACCTCTGCCGTAGTGGCTACGATGGCATCGACCCGCGTGCGCCGTGTTGATGCTGGCAATAATATGGCGGTGCTGCTCGAGGCTGAGAAGCCACAGCCCAAGCGCACACACGAGCAGGTTGTTGCAGCTGACACTGCGCGTGCTGTTGAGTCCGAGGCGCGAGTCTGCAAGCGTGCCGACAATATGTCTTACATTGCGTCAATCGACGCAGAGTTTGATGCTGCCAGGGCGGCGGAGGAGGCAGATGCAATTGACGACATGGCTGACCTTCCTGCTGACGCAATGGAGGAGGTGCACCCCGAGCCGCGAGAGTCCGAGGACAAGGACGAGGAGATGCTGGACATAACTGAGGAAAGTTTCGAACGCATCGAAGACGACAATGCCTACCTCAGTACCTCCGAGTGGGACAAACCCCCGGTCGCAAAAGTATAGGCCTCTTTGATTCAGGTCTTGACGATGCGTACTGAACTGAATTTATGTCTTGCAGGGGAAAAAGAAGGCCGTTGCAGCGCCGGTGAAGCAAACTAAGAAGCCAGGCAAAGGAGAGACCCGCAAGGAGATTGAGGCCTTGGGGAAGCAACTCGCGACCAACACGACTGCAGCAGTTAAGAAAAAAGGCGTACAAAACAGGTAAAGACCGCGCACCTCGGATGGGCACGTGGACGAGACTTACCTTCCTTCAGCAACGCTGCCGCTGCCTCTGCCAAAGCCGGCCTCTCCAAGTCCTGGCCGGCGACATCTACGGGTTCCAGTACCATTGGTGGACTGACGGATGAAGATGCGAATGCTGTGCGTCCGGACTTTGAAGCCCCCGAGACGGTTCGGGCACCGCGGAAGAACGACGTCAGTCCAGTCTTCTCGCACTTACGATCCATGCCAATCCCTATAATCCAGGTCGTGGCTCTTGTCAGTGACTCCGACAGCGACAACACCCCCAGCAAGGTCCCGGCCCCCATCAAGGCTGCTCTAAAGGCTCGCGCTCATGCTGCCGTGAAAGTCGAAGCTGGCGCGCCAAAAATACCTGCGCTGGCTGTTCGCAGTCGCAAGGTCAAGGCCTCCATAGTCAAGACCGAATCCTTATCCAGCTCGTTCACGCCGTTCACGCCTGAGTCTTCCCGGGACGTCAATGGATTACCGGCCTTCATCGCGAAGACGTGGATTACAAGATTTCTCCCCGAACTTTTCAAGCTCCTGTATTGCTCTCTCGACCCCATGGCACTCGGGGCGGTGGGCGATGATCTCGAGGACCCAGGGAGGGCGACGATCAACATTCTTCAACCCCTCCTGGACCGGTTGTATCCGGGGACGAAGTGGGTGCTTGAGTGGGGCGATGTGATCTGTGCCAGGGTACGTACCGTGGTCATGTCGTGATAATTATTGACTTACCCCTTCCCCTTCTAGGCTGTCAAGCGCCTCCGGGACTGTCGTTGTGCATTCGCCAAGATTGGTGCACGACTCGTCAACGCCAGCTTCGAGGAAGCCAAGTACTATAGTGACAAGAAGCTGGACCAGTCTCGCTTGCGCCTGTCAAAGACTATAGCGAACGATGCCAAATACGCGGTCCGGAGCAATGGGCCCGCGTTCTGGAAAACACCGACTCCGCAAGCCGTGGGGCTCCTGAAACGCGATAATCCTGCATACATTGTCTGTCTTTTATTCAGCCCCAGCTCTTTTGTAGTGTACTGAACTCATCCTTCACAGAAACCCGTTGGATACCTTGAATCTCCGGCAATCGTCAAGACGGTATTGACATTCATCGGAAAGCAGGAGTGGCCGCTCAACGTTTCTGTGGGCAACAAAGGTCAAGAGGTGATATCCGACATCTCTGGTTTACCAATTGGCGCGCTCGGTATGGGTGCGGCCTCGGTAGGCATTGACATCGCACATTTCTTCCTCTTTACTCAACAATGTCGACTGCTAGGTGGAGCGTGGATATCGGCTGCACGTTACCGGATTTCGTACGAAACCGCAGGAGTTCTCGGCTGCCAATTACGGGACAGCCGTCAACGGCTTCATCGCGGGAATCATGTCTTTCACACCATCGCGCTGGGAGAGCATCTTCGCTGCCTGCGGAGCTGCCATTTCGGAGCCCATATTGGACGCAGAAGATTCTTCTGAGGTTGAAGAAGAAACGCTAGATGGCGTCCGTGAGGCAATGTATGTCCCCAGCAGCCCGTAAAGTGAGTCTCCCGTACTATTTTGTTATCATCTTTGCTTATAGCTCCCCGAGATTCTGGCCCTTTCTCCTGCGCCGCCTTCAGTCGCTACGCGACCCAAAAGCATCCCTTGACATCACATTCCTTTTTACGACATTCAAAACACGTCTGATTCCCGTCGCTACTCATTGAATTTATTGTACGCCTGAATACAGAAAAATTAATTATTATTTTTGCAATTGTCAAGTTGTGAGGTTGTGAGGTTGTGGCATCCAAAATATGGATAATTCTATTTGGCAGCCCCCCTGCCCGAGGTTTGGGGGCTGCCAAATAGAAAAGTTCTATTTAGCAGCCCCCACGTGACAGGATCTAATCTAATCTCTCAGCCAACTCTCAGCTGGTTATGTTCGTCTCACGGTCAATGGCGAGTGGAATCGAAAGCCAGCAGTGCTCATAGAACTGAAAATCCTCTAGGTCGTCATCTCCTGCCTACAACATTTTTTCCAGCATTTTTTGGCCTTTTTTTGAGGACTTTTGGCCGTTTGATGGACCTGTTTGCGCCAAAAATGGATCAACCTCGATTTTGTGCTGTATCTACCTCCCAAAAAATTGAGTTGTTGCTCTGAACTGTATCCCTGCCTCAGGAAGCCTTTCACAATTTTTTCTGTCCTTATTTCGCGGCCAGGAAGTAAATAATCCCTTCCCATCCTATCCCGCCGCTGCCGCCATCAACCGACATCAAATTCAACTTTACAAATCACTGAGTTGCTATTTGGCAGCCCCCGCAAAAACTGGGGGCTGCCAAAGAAGGGGGGGCTGCCAAATAGAATTATCCCCAAAATATCATGAGGTTTTGGCAAATTTGACATAGGGTTTTGACGTTGTCAGGTTTCGAGGTTTTTGGAGGTTTTTCGGGGTTTTTCGGGGTTGTACAACCTCACAATCAAAATGTCAAAAGTCTGATGTAGGGCTGCGACCCGTAAACCCATACCCGTAACACGGGTACGGAACGGGTACTTACGGGTTACCCGTACCGTACCCGTCCCGTAAACGAAGTTTCTCGAAGCCCATACAGCCGGGTCCCGTCCGTGTACGGGTTACGGCCGTGAGCTACGGGTTTTTCAGTCAACATTTATCGATGTGTTTCCGTTGAGCAACAATGAGTTTTTCGGTAATTGCAATGACTACATATTGAAAGAAATACCAGTAGACTAAATGGACAAGATATTTTCCTCGCGCTCAAGGGCCGCGCGCGCACACTTCAACCGTGCCCTCACAAACATCAACATGCCAACGGCCCCCGCCCCCAAACTCGCCCGACGCAGACCAATTGTGTCGCGTCCCCCCGAGAATAGGCGCTCCACCGCAACTGCTGAACCTTTAATTGTTTTGAGTTCCACCAAATACTAATTAATTCACAAGACGTACCCGGGATGCACAAAACATTACGCACGAGCCGATAGAGGTTGGCCGCTTGCCCCATATTTTTGGCCCGACCGTTATGCGCATATGAAAGAAAGTGGAGATTTGCGTTGGATACGTGTTTCGAAACCTTATGGAGTGTGAGAAGGCGACAGTAATTTCACTTCAGCATCACTTGAGCATCCCGGAACAGAAAAAAAATCTTTCGAAGTTTGTTTATTCGGTCAAGTCTGAATTTCTACAGCGAGCCGACATCATATACCTCAGGGCTATCAAAAAAAAATTGGGTCGCACTTTCAAAGTTTTTTATTCGGTCTAGTCTGAATTCTACAGTGAGCCGACATCATATACCTCAGGGCTATCAAAAAGAAAAATTGGGTCGCAGTTTCGAAGTTTTTTATTCAGTCTAGTCTGAATTCTACAGCGAGCCGACATCATATACCTCAGGGCTATCAAAATAATAATAATAGTCTCATATTTAAACAGCGAGGTGCGAGTCGCAAGGATCGCGACGGGGCATCGTACTGCTATACCTTCAATGGGCGCAACGGTTGCTCCCGCGGTGCTAACTGCTCCCAGGGAAAACACTGGTGCACGCTCTGTGGCGACAAGAGCGGTATTCATTGCGCCCAGGACTGCGCATCCCTCTGATTTCCTTCGGATTATCACCCCACTCTTGCCGGACAAGTGGGAGGCGGCACTCAAGTCCGCCAATCTTTACGATCACTATTCGGACTTACCGCACGGTCTTCGCGAAGGTTTTCATATGGGCATTCATTCCACACTTACTGAAACGTACACACCACCTAATCACGCGTCAGCGTTATCACACCCCGATGTTATACAGGACTACATTAATAAGGAACGTACTGGAGGGCGATACACGGGCCCTTTCTCGCGTTCCCGTCTCGAACAAATAATCGGATACTTCCGAACCTCCCCTTTGGGGACGGTTCCCAAGGCTGGGTCACCGGACGAGCACCGGATTGTCCAAGACTTCTCCTTCCCTCGTAACGATCCCACCCGCTCTTCTATTAATTCCGAGATTAACGTGGAGGATTTTCCGTGCGAGTGGGGAACCTTTTCTGAGGTCGTTCTTCTCGTTATGGACGCCCCACCTGGTACCGAGGCCGCAACTCTAGATGTTGACGCTGCCTTTCGCCGCTGTCCTATCCATCCATCTCAACAACCGTACTTCGTGATCCAATGGAAGCACTTGTTTTATATTGATCATGTCTGTCCATTTGGAAGCGCCAGTTCCGGCGGTGTGTTCGGGCGCCTTGCAGATGCCATCGCCGCCATTTACGCATTCCACAACTTCGGCCCACTTAAAAAATGGGTCGATGATTTCCTTTTCTTCCGCTATCGCACTGCGTCCAATTCCCAGCCATTCACTCATGACCTCGAGAACATTTATGCTCTGGCTGACGCCCTAGGCTGGCCGTGGAAACGCTCAAAAACACGCCCATTTTCAACCACTTTCAAATATATTGGTTTCCTTTGGGACCTCATTCACAAAACGATCCAGATCCCTGACGATAAAAAATCCCGATACTTGGAAAAATTATCATCCTGGGTTCCCTGAACTAACTTCACGCGGACAGAAGCCGAATCGGTGCCGGGGACATTAGTCCACTGTTCGCTCGCGCTTTCCGAAGGCCGTTCTCGACTACCCGCGATCTCAAAATTCACATCATCATTCCCACACAACTCTTCTCCCTTTCGGCACCGAACCCCCAACTCGATGGTCATGGAGGACATCGCCTGGTGGAGAGAACAATTATCACGCTCCTTCTGTGGCTCTAAAATCGTTAAACCTCCCAGCTTATCCCCCATCGAATTCTGGGTCGATGCGTCCACGTCGTGGGGTATCGGTATCGTTTTCAACGGTGTTTGGCAACGCTGGAAGCTCCTCCGAGGCTGGCGCGCGGACGAGCGAGGAATTGGATGGGCCGAAATGGTAGCAATCGAATTTGGCCTTCGCTTTGCTATCCATCTTGGCCATTCCAACATTCATTTCTTGGTTCGTTCGGATAACGAAGGAGTAATTGGGGCACTCCAGGGCGGAAAATCCCGCAATTCGGAACAAAACCGTGTGCTCCGTCGCATTATTTCCCTCATGCGGTCACATTCCATTCGGGTTACGACGTTTTACGTGCCATCGGCGTTGAACTTGGCCGATAAACCTTCTAGAGGATTTTGTGCCACCGGTTTGCCACGCGCTTCTAGCTCTTTCAAATTACCTTACTGCTTGAAACCTTTTATCCAACCGTCTTACTAATTATACACCATAAAATTAATTTGTCGCCATACACACCTCGATTATATGACAACCATCTGACATATCTTGCGTTTCATCGTCTAGCCCATACCGCACTCGCCTTTCATTACCATGGCCGCCGCCAATGCTTCTAAGGCTATTCCTTACACAAAACCTGGCCATTTTTCCAGCGGGGTGTGCAATAAAGCTGCCTACCGTAAACCAGCGCATTTCTTTCCCAACGCCTTCCCATCCGATGTCACCAGCTCTCCACGCCACTCCTCCATGTCCAACACAGACAACACGAAACATCTACCACCCCAATTTGTTCGCAGTACGACACTCTGATGCTTAATACCAACACCTTCCACGAAACGAACGAACTTTCGCAGACATAAAGTCGCAAAACCATCGCACAAAATGCACCCTACCCCATGTCTGTTTCAAAAATTCCATAATCATCCCCGGTTACCATCCAACCTCGCTCAAACCAATTTATCTCCGACGGCAATTCAAACCGTTGATTATGCATTACAGCACGGTTGGGCTGAGGCAACTCTCGCAAATTATGGCAACACGATGGATCGCTTCATAGCATTCTGTACCACGGAAGGAGTTCCCAGTGATTTGCAACTCCCTGCCGATGAATTCGTACTGTGCGCATTCGCGGCCTCTGGCGCCGGTGTGCATGCCAGTTCGACGGCACGCAACAATATCGCCGCTCTGAAAGCATGGCATGTGGTGCAGGGGATAGAGTGGCGGGGAGGATCAAGATTGCATTACGTTCTGACAGGTGTCGAGAAACTCGCACCAGAGAGCAGTAAACGACCTCCCCGTCCACCCATTAACGCAACTATGCTGCGCATCCTGTACGAAGGACTGGACTTATCGGACCCCAGAGACATTGCTGTTTTCGCAGCCGCATGTGTAGCATTCTGGGGACAATGTCGACTCGGCGAATTGCTCCCAAATTCCCGTTTACCAACGGCCTCAAAGTTCCTACCGACTCGTAACAATATATCCCGCTCCCCTCGCAATAAACGGTCGACAACCATTCGTCTACCCCGCACCAAGACCAAAATTAATGGTGAAGATGTGGTGCTCGTCACACAGTCTGCACCCATTGATCCTCGCGTCGCACTCGAAATGCACCTTCTCGCCAATAAAGGCGATCCCAGCTCAACATTATTCACTTACATCACCAACACTGGTCCTACGATCTTAACCAAATCGAAATTCCTGCAGCGGTGCAACGAAATCTGGGATAAAGCGGGATATCCCCACACTACTGGCCATAGTTTCCGTATTAGCGGGACAACGGAGCTGCTGCTTGCAGGCGTAGCTCCGGACGTTGTTAAAGCCATGGGACGTTGGTCTTCGGATGCATTCCATAAATACTGGCGGTCTTTGGAGGACCTCGCACCGATTCATGCAGAACTCATTACAACTTAATCATTCGCAGTATTTTGTGGGTTAGCCGATGGCTTTGCCTCGTCTGGTTGCTCATTTTGGGTTCATCTTCGTCACCCCATCGGCCTGCGACCTGGAGTCGGCTACCGCCGCTTCTCCACACCCACAATATAATGCTGCTGTTTATATTCCCTTTGAACGAAGCTGGGAACAAGATTCCACTCTTTCTGGGAAGCATTTGGCAGTGGCATCGAGATTACCTCGAGACGGGGACACTCGCGCTCATCGTCACCTCTCCTGCCGAGGCTGAGAGATCCCACGCACGCGTTCTCAACTTTTCCGCCGCCCTGTCCGCTGCCGAGTGCTTCCCTTCTGTGGCGTTTCTACCCTATCGGTGAAATCAAACCACCTGTGAACGCAGAATCCCACTCCGTCTGTGATTGCATGGTCAGTGTTCGGTGATGACCCCGGAGGTATGCCGCTCCGCCATTGGCAGTTGCTATGCCTCTTTACTTCCTTCCAGACACCTCACGTCCCTCGGACCCGCACCTAGTCCGCCGCTGGATATATGCTGTCAGTCTCGTCGGGCCTCTCTGCCTGTCACTGTAGCCATTCTCGTGGTAGTGTCGGACACCGTCGTCCACAGGTCCGATCCTGTTTCTGTGAAAATCAAGCCGCTCACTAAGGTCGTTTTCTTGCTTTCATTTACAGAAGGATACTAACGCTTGCTTACCTCCGGCCGCAACCTCCCTCGTCGGTGCCGAACCTAAACATACTCTGCCATTCTGGTATTATCATTTGCAAGGAGTTTAGGTGTGTCATTTCTTCGAGGTGAGTATTCCATCAACAGCCAAACCAATATCAATATCATAGGTACCGCCTTTTACGACCTTGCACTTGACTCCGACTTCGATAATTCCACCACACCATTCGCTGCAAGTCCACTTCCATCTGTGGCAAATTCAGCAGAAGTCATTCCAGTGTGCAAGTGTATTCGGCTTCGATGACTGAGTGGCGAACGGCGGCGTGTTTATCTTGGTAAGCTTCCATCTACGGTTGCATTCTCTCAACTTTGTTGAATGCTGATTCAAATTTAATGCATAGGTTCCTGCCCTTTTGTTCCTACTAGTAATTCATTGTTATTTTGTTGATTTTTTCTACTTTATTCCGTAGATTTGGACGTTCTTTGGAATTCATTCATTCATATATGGTTGAGTAAAAAGCAGGCCCTGTTGAGCTGTGGAATTTTTGCGATGAGTTGTCGCTGTGCCGGAGCGAAGCGACGGCCTATCTTGTATTTTGCAGAAGCAGATACACTGATTTTATGTGCGTCTGTTTACATTCATCTTTTGCTCCCACACCGCGCAATTTCCCGAGGTACGCCTATTAGAGTTTCCCAACGTCTATCAAATCCCCCCATTTTACTCTGACTGCACTCTGGGTATCTCCGTGCCGTTCGTTCCGAGCAGTCATGCGACTTCATTTCCCGCGCTCAAAGTCCATTGAAGGGACGACCCTCGCGACGCCCTGTTGCCTTCCTTCCCCCATCATCTCGCCCTCCCGCCACTTTCTTTCTGCCTCTAATACATTGGTTTCCGCTGTTTCTGAATGCCTGCGTCGCAAGAATCCAAGGCCTTGGAATATATTGGTGACTGCTCAAAGCTCTCAAGCGTACAGGCGGTACCTACTCTGGACGAACCGGAAACCTTTTCAAGCAGAACAAATCGAAGACCTCAATGTTGATAGGCAGACCTCAATTCGTCAAAACGCTCAACATCTGTGGTCTCAACGCTCCTGTACAACTGCCATTATTTTGCATCATATTTGATCTACTTTGAGCTTCGGTTGGCTTGGAGACTCTCGGAACGGCATTGTGTTCTCTCATCTCCTTTTCCAATGGCTGTGTAATCCATCCACTTGCCTTGATCTACTGCTGCCTTCTTATTCAAGTGTCGGCCAATGTTCTACAGGAGCTCGGTCCCATTTCTGAAGATAATCTACCTCTGCCATGGACGCCAACCAATCAATCAACCTCCCATCCACTCGTCGTCTGCAGGGACTTCCTACAGTCCATTTGATCGCTGGCAGACAAATGATCAGTGCGTGCCTACCCCCGAATTTTTCTGGCATTATTTGACTCCCTTCTTCGAGCGGGGTAGCCTTGCGGGCGATTACTACCATTCGTAGTCCTAAGACTTTCCCCTTTCGTTCCAGGTGTCGGCCAACATCCCTGCATTCGATTCCCGGAGGGCTCGTGCACCATCATTGCGTGCCGGTCTGTCGGTCTGTAAATTTTATTCTGGCATCGTTCGGATTCACTCGACCATCTAGGAGTATGGGAAGGGGCCTCAGTTTTCGCCTTCCTAGATTGAATTAGCTTCCACAAATTTGTTCATCCTTTGATAATTGTGCCTTTTGTACATTGTATTACCAACGGACAACTACTTGAATCAATGGACTACGCGCTCACGTCCATGTAGACGGGTGATATCGCGGGAGTTGACGTCAGACGAGTTGACTCAGTGGGCGGTAACAGGTTTGATAGACTTGAAACTTCGCTACCAACTATCATATCCACCTAGTAGCCGGAGCGAAGCTCCGGCATGTCTTTTTCAACTTCATCCAAAGATCATCACCCGCCACCGGAGCTGGTAAATGGCCGGTACGTCTCCCGAACGCCTCCCAACTTTCTTTCCCCCGCGGCCATTATTATATCCCGCCTGGATCTCGCCGCGCCTCTTGGCTGCCTCTCATGCTCTGCATTTGATCGCACATTATGTGTAAAACCCACGAAGAGGACGGACTGCATAGAATTAAGAAGCACACAGGCCGTGAACAGGTCTAATTTTGCCATCATTCCTACAGGATTCGCCTTCCCGCTCACCCCCCACACCCTCGACCACCTCCCTCCCTGCTTCGAGCGATATTTACCATGACCGTGTGTGGTGTTGGTCTTGGCATCTGGGCCATCTGGGTTTCTACCGGTGCTTCAACCCTTCGTGCATGAATTTCTCTTGTGCCGTCTCATCTCCGAGATCAACGTGGAGGGATAATCTTAAGCCCCATCTCCCGGTAGCCATCTTTGATATCGAAGAAGCACAGCCCTTGAAAAGGTCTGGGTTCTAACTTCCCTCTCATCTTCGACTCTCCTGCTTGCCTCCAACACAATTACACCATTCGTTAAATCCCTGCAAGAATTTGGAGTGCTGTATGAAATGAAGTTGCGCCGCGTCGCCCTCTGCATTTGGGCCCCGCATGTAATTGGGCATGTTGTTAGGGCGGCCACTGGTGCGTGAAATCCTCCCTGAAATCTTGGTGCTCATCTCATTCACTAGCAGGTAATAGCAGCTCCAATCTGACTTCCACCGTAACCCCCGTTATTAATTTCAATAAAATTGCCAATATGACGGCCCGCAAATCCGCTGTAATCACTTGGGTGTATTCTGCGGTCAGCATCTCCGGCCCCCAAGCGCTCACTTTGTCCATAACGAATGCGACTCTGACTCAATCGATCACCACTGCACCCATCGATCCCACTGTCCTCAACTATCGATGGCCCACCGTAAATGTAACGGATGGCTGGTATACAGTTATTGCTACCCTGCCGTTGGCGGGTTTTAGGGGAGAGTCCCTCCCCTTCTACGTCCAGACTGGAACCGGCACCTCGGCATCAGAAGTCAACATTGGCGCCATAGCCGGAGGTGTCGTTGGTGGACTCTTCATTGTTCTCGGAGCCCTCACCCTCATGCTCCGCCGTAGACGTCAAGTCGTCCCTGCCCGGACGGGTGCTCCTTCCGCATTGACACGCCAATCAACAGACGGTCACGTACCCCTTCCGTCAGCCACCGGGGAGAACATTATACTCGCGCTTGATAGCCCGGCGCCCGCCGTCGTCGAGTCTCAGGAAGCGATGTTCCTCAAGCTCGCTCTAATACAGGGGGAAATACGCCCCAGTGAGGGCCAGCCGAACGAGGGGCACGAGGAAAACCCGAATGGTCCAGCGCGTGCCGAAGAGGACCTGCATTTGCTGCCCGTGTCATCGGGAACGCCGCACGATGGCCATGCCTTGAAGTCTCATGTATTCCTTCCGCAACCCACCGGCGAGAACACTGTTCTTGCCCTTGATATTCCCGTCGCGCCTGCCGTCGTCGAGTCGCAGGAAGCAATGTTTCTCAAGCTCGCGCGTATACAGGAGGAAATGCGCTCTCGTGAGCGCCGGGCCAGCGAGGGGTACCAGGAAGGCCCCAATGGTCCAGCCTGCGCAGAAGAAGTGGACACGCATTTGCTGCCCGTGTCATCGGGTACGCCGCATGATGACCATGCGTTGGAATCCACAGACCCTGGGCGCACAGAAGCAGGGCTCGATTGCGCAGAAGCGGAGCTCAATGACCTCGATCTCGAACAGCTCAGCACCCCCGAGCTCGTCCGGCAATTGCGTGGGATGGCCCAGCGCCTGGCGGTAATGGAGGCTCGTATTGATCGTATACCAGATGAGCCACCGCCAGATTATACTGCCCGGTCCTCACCCTAATTATTTTGCTCATGGTTCAGAATTCATAGAGCGCGTCATGTTCATAGCAGTCATTACAATTCAGTTGGTCCATTGGAAACTCTTCTCCTCGTTTCTGATAAACGAGAATCATGATCCTCCTCGTCGTGCCTCCAGACTCCTGTGCCCATCTCGTCTCATCTTTGGGTTTGGTTGTAGGCCTCGCGTTTGACTCTTCTCCCTCGCGTGAACGCCGGAAATCAGGGTATTCCAAAATCTCCCGCTTTTCAACGATTACTCTCATGCCATATCCTAAAGCGGCCCACAGTTTACTACCGTCGGGCCGTTTCAGCGAGAACACTGGCGCTCGGCCCGAGTTCCGTTTGCTTTATCGCCGACGACCCTCCCTCTTTTATCTATCACTCGTCGCTTTCAGTTATAGGGTCGATAATTTTTTTTCAACCTTCCTCCCCCCCCTCCCCCCTCCTTCAATATTGGGAAGGAGTTTCCAACCCCTCGTGCCGAGCATGGGATGTGGAAGCTGTGTTTGGCGAAGCGAAACAAAGCGGGTGCGAGACACTCCCGCTCAGCATAGAATAGACCTCGCCACAGTTCATGAAGTGGACCATGTCAATGAGATATCGGATTACTTCTGTCTTTGCTTGTTACCCCCAATGTCCCGTTTAATCTATAAGGGCACGGACGAGTGGGTTGGGGAGCGTTGGTTTCCATTGTCAGTTTTTTTTCAATGTGGGTCCATGATGAGGCCAGTCTGTGGAGTGAAATGATGTAGAGACCGCGTTACGACTATTCTGGTCACGTTTATTGAAAGCCGCTGGATTATTCCACTCCGATTGTCATTTCAATTGCCCCAAATTTCTGGTGATTATTTTCTTCACTCTCCAGTTTATTTGGTCCAGCTTGGTCTGGCAAAACGCGTCTTCGGTGTCACGTGCTAGGTTCCTCTCTTTTCCTACCTGCAGTCCTTCTTCTGCCTTGACGTCCGACCTTTCTTCTGCCTCGTCCTCTTCACTCTACATCATGATTCACGTCTATCAAAACTGCGGACATCGTCAAATGGGTCTCCCTTCCTCCGAGTCCGCGAAACCCATAATTACTGTCGGGAATTTCCCAGTCTCCTCAGCTTCATTGCTTGTTCCTACTGTGTCCTTTCGCACCTCGCCTTTCCGTTCGAGAACTCGACCATCTTAGCAGATGGCGTTGAGTGATCGGTGCTCACACGAAGGAATACACCAACGCAATCTGCTTTGAGAATATCCTTCACCGGCTGCCCGAGGTGACACACGTCAAGGTATGTGCTCCCAGTCTTCCTCTACTCTCCGGTGCCGGCTAGTAACGGCTCCCTGTAGGTTGTATTTTGCGGTGTAAACCTCGCGCCGCTTCCTATGGACGACGGCATACATTCAGGCCCACACTCCATGCCCGCAAGTCCCTTTCCCAGACGTTCTATGATCAAATGATTATAGTGTTCTCAAGGGACTGCCAACGTCGCAGCACGCACATGTCTCACGAATACTACGACGCGTACGTGCTCTGTCTCTCGGTATATATGATGTCTTGATATTTGCCTGTAGTCACTACCATGACCTCGCTCGAAAAATTGGTGGACAATCAAGGGGACCATACCTCCACAAGGCCAACATTCCTATTAAATTTGCCCTCAATACTCTGCTATGAATATTCTAAAAGTGGTATGTTTATTTGGTGACAAACGCGACCAGTTTTCCCACGCTAAAGTAGGCGACAAGCACACCAGAAGGTGAAAAAAATCACCTAAAGTGAATTTGTATATTAATTTTTAAGATTCACACCTACAGTGAAACTGTTAGTGAAATTTTAACTTTCATATACAATGTCATGTAACCTGAATCTGGTACTGAAATTCAAAGTTTCAGACACAGTTTCCTACTATATGAATGTGAAAATTCAGTTACAATTTCAGGGCAAGAGTGAATCTTAAAAATTAACATACAAATTCATTGTGGGTGAAATTATTTCTCTCCCCAAGTATGTCTTGTTCTCATGTGGTTTGACTGTGGTTTAGGTTTTCTGTGCACAAATGGGAAAATTCACCTACAGTGAATTTGTATATGTCTGAAACTTTTAATTTTAGTCACGGATTGAGGTCATGTGAAAGTTGAAATTTCACTAACAGTTTCACTCTAGATGTGAATCTTAACAAATTGATATACAAATCCGCTTTAGATGATTTTTTTCACTTTCCGGTGAAACGTGTGCCGGCGGTCTATGGGTGAAATCCACTATAATGCAAATCCGACGGGCTGAATGCAATGAAGAAGTGCGCTCTAGTTCAGGATTCACAAATCCTGAAACCAACACAAATCCCTAAAACAACAACCAACCAAACTCCACTAGTGATTCCGGATGCAATCCCAGAGAGTGCGACCGAGTACGGGTCTTTGTGTACCGATAGAAGATACACGGGAACAGTTGTTTAATATTTGCGGATCGCAGCAAGCAAATCCAGGATCGTCCGCAGACAATGGTTCAATTTATAGTTTTGCAACTCTGGGTCACCCACTCTAACCTCGTAAGACAGGAGCAGTGAACCAATTTGACACGCAACACGCAACAAATCCGGAACACACGTAGGACACGCGAAACACGTAGGACACACACAAGCAACACGCAGGACACGCAGGACACGTACACGTACATGTAGGATCACGTAGAACACACACACATGTACACACAGAACACGCAAGGGAATATCCCGAAAAGCTGATAGATTGATAATAACTCGAAAATACAAGCACGTCCCCAAGGACAGCCTCGATGAATCAAGCTGGTGGTTCCGCCCTTCTGTACTCGCTGGAGCAGACCGCTAGTCTCTCCGCTTTACGTTTCCAGGTAGGAGTCCGTGCCCTCTCCCTACAAGCTGCCCACCTTATATACTGTACATCTAAAAATAACTTTACAAACATAATACATTAATCATCGCTGTAACCATGTCCGTGACTCGAGAATATGAAATAACGATCACCAAGCTTGCTGACTGATTATTTTAGATCCTGAAAATGTTAGTTCTGGATTAGTCCCTCCAGACATTGTGGTTGAATTGGATAGCCCTTCAAAATGCCTCTTTGTAGACACCCTGAACTTGTGTGCAGCCCAAGAGCTACCCTAGACCGTCTACCCGTCGAGGTGGAACATGGTTGAGCAGGCTCCTATTTGTCTGATTTATTTCTGATGCGATCGGAGCCCTGACTTGGCACCCGAGTGGTCCTAATATTCTGGATTTCTTGGGCGCACTACTTGTGTCCCTTGACGGATTCTTGGAAATCCGGAACCTTGGGTCTTATGTCTTCAATTAGACACCCTGGTCCCCTTCATAGCTCAAGTTAGGACCTTCTTCATAAATTGGGTTCGAACTCGGTTGCCACATTAAGCCGATCGATATTTGATGGGTGTATGACACCGCATCCGGATCCGGCTCGTTCCGGTCTGAAAGGTTCTGGGTCATCACGTGATCGAGCGCGTCGCCTCATTGGTACAAGCATGGACAAATAATGTTGAAACTCATTCAAGATGCACCTGCTTCGAGTTCCACAAATAGGCACAGAATGGATATTTTATTCCCCAATGTTCGTTTGGACTATCCGCAACCTCCTGCCCATAGTACGACAGTAGGATCCAGAACCAGCGGCATATTAGTCGGAGGCACCCAGTATGTGTGTTTTCTGGATACTCATCCGCAACCGGTTCCGGATTTGGTTTCTAGCGTGTAGTTCCAGGTCTACTGATTTGGGACTTGTCATAGACCCAGATGCACGTGTATCCGCAATAGGAATCCAGAAAACGTTAATTTTCAGGTGTTGGCGAATTCACGGCTTATCACTGGTGTGAAGGCGACAACTTCGCTAAGCGACCTAAAATTTAGAGATTGAAACGACGTCAGCACTGCTAAAAAAATTCAATCCTGCCCCATTTGGGTTCTAACGGGCGACATGGCGACATGGCTCGGCGGCCAATACACCCGTGTCGCCTCGTCGCCTGAACCATGTCACCCATTGTCGCCAACTGTATCGGCACTCGGGCGACACGGCGACAGCGGGCCGGCCCGGACTCGTGACTGTCACTCCTCTTACAAATCCGGCACACGCGGCTTGTCCCGGGCCCGCACTCCCCATCCACTGTCCCAACGGTGGGCGACAGCGACTTCCTCCCACGGCGTAACCCCCCGATGTTGCTCAACGCGCACCACGTCACCAACCCCAACGCCCCGTCGATGCCTGTCGCCTACGCCCCGTCGAGATACCTGTCGCCCATGGCTCTATTGTCGCCCGTGGGAAGCACTGCCCACTTCTAACGCGCACCCGCCCCACGCTTCGAGCCCGCGCACTTCGCACGCCCCCTGCACTTCGAACGCCCGCACCCATTCCAAAAGCTAACCCTAAGCCACTTCTAATCCACGCCTAGTGATTTGCAGGGCCCGGCTCGGCCTGATTGCCCGGGCTCGGGCTCGGCTTGGGCGGGCCTGGGCTTCAGATTCTCCAGGCCCGAGCCCGAGCCCTGGGTGCAGGGCCTGAAGCCCTGAGCCCGGGCCCAAGCCCGGGCTTTTTCATAGCAAAAAAAAAATACAAACATCATAGTAGATTGATGGTACATGTATCTTATGTGTCCAATATGTGTCCGCAACACAAGCCAGGCGGAAGATGGTGGTGAATTAAATTGTTGGTGAATGGCACGGCAGGAGGGAAGTTTCAAGTCATCATGACAAAAACATGATAGGCGAAGCTCGGCTGATCGGCAGTCGGTCCGCAGTTGGGAACGCTCAGGCGATCCACGACTTGTTCAACACTGAACAGCCCTGCGTGGGGTAAGTTATTCTGGAATTGAAAAGGTTTAAAGGATGGTGTTTAATTTGTTTATGGTTTATGGCCCCCATGAACTAGATAAATAAATATATACAGGCCCGGGCCCGCTGGGCCTGCCAGGCCTGGCATTCCTCAAGCCCGAGCCCTGGGCCCGCCAAAGCCCTGCAGCGGGCTCGGCTCGGCTTGACCAAGCCCGGGCCCGGCTCGGCTCGGCTTGCGGGCCTAGGCCGAGCCCTTGAAATCACTATCCACGCCCACCCACTTCTAACGGTCACCCCAGTCCAAATGTGCTCCCCTCCCTCGACCGCCAGCCCGCCCCGCACTTCGCATTTCCACGCGCATATAACCCTGCCCTACTAACTAGCCTCGAGGCCCACTTTACTTGCATCCGCTGCGCCGCCCTGCCCGCCAACCCACTGTACTCCCCGCGCTCGGCGACGCCGATTGCCCACCCCACCCCTAATCTACTTCTATCGCGCGCACTCACTCGCATTCGTCGCGGATGTACGTACGCTCGTCACAGACGCAAAACCCCTCCCGCTCGCTCGGTGCTTGCCCTCGCCCGTTGCATGCGCGCCTCGTCGCACAAGCAAACCTCTCGCACACACGCCCGTCGCGCACGCAAAACCCCCGTACGCACGCTCGTCGTGCGTCCACGCTCATCGCACGCTCGTCCCCGTCGCGCACCCACACACGCGGCGCACGCTCATCGCTGGCCCGCCGCGCACCCATGCTTCTCTCACGCAAGCCTCGTCGCGCAAGCAACCCCGTCGCACCCACGCTCCGCACGCAAAACCCCTCACGCTCGCGCGTCGCAAGGACACCCACTGCGCGCACGGCTCGTCGCGCAAAAGCCCCGCACCCACGGCCGCCGCACGGGCACTCCTCGTGCACGCGCACCCTTCCCCGTCGCACCCACGCCTCGCCGCGCACGCACCAGCCACCTGTACGCCGCCCCCACACGCGTGGGTTTCCTTCATCTCCAGATGTCTGTTTTTTTTTACTCACCCGTACCTATCATGTGTTCGTCCTATTTCATTTACTTTCTGTACCACACTTCATTAATTAGTTTTTCTTTGTCTATTTAACATGAATTCATTTCCAGGTGCTCGGGCGTCCTTCATATGAGAATGTGATGGCCAAATTCCATCGATTTGACGAGCTATAAAGCCAAGTGGATATTTGCTTTTTTTGGTAATTTTCGTCTTGCACCACTTGCATCGAATTGATATCGCGTTTCAGTGCTGTGCATTCGCCGTGTCGCCCACACCTCTTCAGCGGTGTCGCTCTGGCCCGCTGAGCCGTGTCGCCCACGGCCGCTGTGCCGGGTCACGTTGTCACCTGTCGCGTTGTCGCCTCGGAACGCTGAGCCGTGTCGCCCACCCCGCTGTGTCGTGTCCCACTAACTCCTATGCCTTGGGTTAAGCAGAGAGCGCCCCGTGTACCCAGCCTGCTCCATCCAGTCCACCAGCACGACCAACTACGCAGTCAGGATCACCTCCTTTATTGACAGTGTTGCAGCTACCACTACCAAGGCCCGTCGCCCTGTTGCTCCGCCAGCCCGTCGCCATGTGGGTTACCCTATCCGTAGCCATTATCCCCCAACCCCAACCTGCCCGTCCCCATCCGCCTTCTGCATTAGCGTGCATCCTCAGGCTACCGGTGCAGCTTGGGCCTATTGTTGTGTACTCCGGTCCCGCCGTGTCTCAGGTTCACAAGGTGCGTCGCGCCCTTATCTCTATTACTTCCACTTGCGCATTTCACTCCCCAAAGACGCTGCCTCCAGAGCAATCAGGACTCGATGCCCTGGGTCCCACCCACGCACCCTCCTAGCGGACGCGACACCCTGCTCGTCGGCTTGGGGTCATCCCCGTCACCTCCACCGCTCAGCGCCCTGCCTCGTCACCTCGGCGCCTGCTCGCCAGTACGACGGGTGCAAGCGCATGTGTTTGGAGCCACCTTCGCCAGAACGACACCCCACTTCGCCCGCTATGTACAGCTCGACACCACCCTCGCGTGCGCATTCACCTTTGCTGCCACCCCTTTGGCCCCACTCGGACCACGATCCCAACTCCCCGCTCGACTCTACCTCCCTCACTCGCATTCACGCGACGCACAACAACCCCGCAGCGCATACCAGCACCTACGCGCTTGGCTCACATTTCAGGTGCGTTTCTTGGCTTCTTCAATATTTTCCTGATTTTTTTTGGTATATGCTTCCTTTCGTGTCGTTAGCGTCATCCCTCCTCTTCAAATGTACTCTGCTCTGTGGTCTCGCGCGCCGGCTCTCTTCCCATATCTTTTGGCTTTGCCGGTCTTCAAATCCATCACTGACTGTCCCTCCTTTTCAAAATGCTCGGCCACAGCTTCCCCGTCCGCGTCACTTCCATCAGTGCCGTACCCTCTTTCAAACGAAAGGCCCCTTCACCCCAGTTATGCGCACCATCCGTTTCATTGGCTCGGCCTCGAGCCGTGTGGAGCGCAAGGACCGAAACCGGTATTGTGACGAGGCTACTACGGCTGTCGATTGTTGCTTCATTTGTATTCTTTAGCCTCATTTATCTTTCTCACCGGACTCGCAGTTTTCCCTTATTGCCCAATCATCCGTCTTGTCCCACATTTACTGCCACAACAGGAATCGAATGGGAAGATAGATTCGGCGTTTATTGGGCGTTTTTTTTTTGGATACTGGTGCCGGTTTTCATCAACCAATTCATTTTCCAATTTACTGCATCGGCTTTCCTTTTGCTTTTAGTTCTATTCCACCGATCAGCCTTTGACAACGACCGAAGGGTATAAACGGAGCGCGCGCTTCTGCGATTTCGATGTGGCGGTGTAGCTCAAGCCCCTCACGTGCCGCGTCGGCTCCTCTTGGAGATCTATGTTTTTCTGCTGTGTTCCGACATCCACACGTTGAAGGCCAGGATCGAATTCTCCACTCATATATTCAGCTCAGCCCGGACTGGCGGTTTCCTCTTGCTCCCGCATTCACCGGAGGAGATGCAGTATGAATCGAGTGCGAAAATGTTTTTTTTTTTTGATATGTTTACCAGGGTCTATCATTCAATTCCTTTCCAAATCTAATCCTCTGCGTCAACGCCCGCAATTCCCCGGAGAGTTTGTACCCAGCACTGGCTGCCTAGCATGTTTAGCCAGACTACTACGGTCCAGTCCTCTTGCCGCACATCTGTTGGATGCCACGCTCGGCCTGACTCCGTAGGCGCCAAATCCCCTTCAAATTTACATCTAACCCCCAAACCGATACGGAACTGAGGCCCAGAAGCAGTTCTCGCCCACGGGCGACATACAGTGTCGAAACTATCCGGTCCAACTCCATAAAATCGTGTTTGATTCGGCACACCCCTGTAATCTCACAAAATGAAAAGACAACTCGCCCCAGTTTTCAAGGACACAAATTCGCGCATGGGAGCATACCACTGTTGGCCAACGCATAGAAACACCAATTTGTCCCAAAACAGCTTCCCCTGTCCCTCGTGGAGCCAGGGAATCACTTCATTTCATTTTGCGGCGTCTGAAATACCTCAAGTACTTCGTCATCTGGTGGCGGGGAGACTTTTTCTGTGCCAGCTCTTTTTTCCGTAGCACTTGAGCCACATCGCCATGTTCTTATATCTTTTCCCCCTCTCTTGAGATTAATGTTGGTCATGAGCGACAGACGAGAGGTTTCACAAGGGGAAGAGTCTTTCTCCGTGTCTTGAACCTCGATGATATTATTTTCATTCACTCATTTCCATTTCCCACAATTTCACTTCTCTCAATCTATCTCGGCATCCTATCAGTTCCTTCCAATCCTCATCGGGAAAGAAGTATCTTCTTCCTGTTGAAGTGTCGATTTCCGACGATCGTTCGCCCCGACACTGGCGGGAAAAACCCTGTGTTTTATTTCGTTGCACATACCAATTCGGGAATGGAATCATGGGACGAGGGAGGGGGGTGATCAGCTTCACCGCAGCAGGAATTAAGTAGATGGTGCCCATCATGTTGCGACGCGAGGGGTCTGGGCGGGCAAGGATATTGTGGGGTGGGGTTGGAATGGGATCCCATGAACACGATCGTTCGTGTCGGTGCGATGTCTGGGTTAGTATTTCCGCGATCATTTTGGTGGTCTCCTTCGTTATTCTCTTGGATTTTTAACGGCTCGATTCAAAGCTCTTCAAACGAATGAAGTAAACCGCCTGCGCTTCAGTGCGCATACGTGATGCCCTCAAGTTGCTCCAGCTCAATTCGAATCGAATTCCAATAACCTAAACGAAACCAAGGCACCTGCCGAATATTAATCAGGACTTTGACTTGCACCTCGTTCAGATTGAAGTTGAATCTTCTTGCGTGACCAAGACGTTGCAACCTATTTGAGGCTACTCTGAACTGGTCCCTCGCCCTTCGAAAAGACGGTCAGGACATGAATATTGCCTGAAAGGTCCGTACTCACGCAACAGTGCTTGGCGGAAGATCTTATGAAATTTCGGCAAAATGGGAATGGTCAAGGTGACTCAGCGAATTCAAGTCGGTCAGCGCTTTCCCTGCCGCCGAGTTGCACCGGCCTGCAGGATGCATTATAATTGAATTCCAACCTTGCGCGAGAGCGATGGACCAAACAAAGATTTAAGTTAAAGGGAAAAAGGAATGAAAGCAGGTGCCTGTTGTCGCCCAAGCTTTGCCTGAAATTCACCGAATGAGCAAGGAAATTGATGCCGATAATGTATACTTTGCCAAAGCAGCTAGCTATCTATTCAACCCTGTTGAACACGAGTCAGCTGAGTTTTAACAAGGAAGAACATTAACTTGGCAGCGCCAACAACCACATTTTTGAATCCTTCGGAGTCAAGGTTAGAGATGGAAGTCTAGTCTGTCGGCCAGAGTACTCGGACGTTGGAGGAAGAGTCAAGACGATGGAGAATGACGGAAGGCCAAACAATATTAGAGACGGAATTGACTTTAGAGACAGGAATGAATGTTAATAATCAATCTAAAGTACATGATCGTAATCTAGACATTTTATAGTAATAGCGGAGGTAAGTATATATAAGGAAATTGATTAAAGAACAAGGGTAAGAGTAAAAGGAGAACATAGCTTCTTGTATAAGTACAAGGGAGGTGACGGATTGAGAACATAGAGCATGTGTGCATAACAGGAGTGCATGTGGAGATCTGCCACTAAGGCGGATAGACGGTTGCATGAAAACTTGTCATTGGCTGAAGGGCCGGATTAAGTCCAATAAGAGCCGGAGCGTTCCAGAGAAGACCGGAAAGTTAAGCCGGAAGAGGACGGAGATGAATGAATGATAACCGGAAGTCATCCGGTCGTAGTCCAGATGTCGTCTGGGGTTGAGCCGGAGGTAAACCAGCGTAGACTGGGAGTTGACCAGGAGTTGACCGGAAGTTATCTGAGGGTGAACAGATGTATACCGGAGTATACCAGAAGTGGTCGGATGAGGTCCGGATGAGTCTGTGGTGGTACGGGATGTCCCACGACGTGCGCGAGAATTTTCCCCGAGAACGTCCGTGTTGATGGTTTTTCCGTGTGTTTCTTGCGCTCGAAGCTCACTCATGTGAATTGTATGTGCTCCGTTCTCGAATCCTTGGGTTGTGTACCGAAAGCATTCTGTTCTCTTTCCTAGAACATGCATTCAATGCCTGTAATGCTGACAGTGCCGGCAATGCTGTCGGCGAATTTCGTGAACTATGTTCTCCGGTGACAGCCATAAGCATATGTGCTATTGGCTGGTCTGTAAGTTGCCCTGCAACTCAGAAATATACCAGTTAAGTATTGGACCGTACGTAGTGCTTTGTTCCGCTGCGCCGAAGTCAGCCACTGATGGGATGTCTAATAAATCCCACCATCATCCCATCCACATCCCACTGATCATCCCATGGGACATGGGATTTCCATATCCCAAATGCTCTCGCCATATCTGTACAATTTCATTCAATTCGGCAGTCACATGTCATGCCCATTTTTTTTATTGCGGCAATAACTATCCGAATTCTTTTTGGATTTTAATTGTACTAAAATTCCCGGGTTGTTGCGGAATTGATTGAAATTGTACAGTATTACTTGTATATTATCGAGGTCCCTCGAATCAGATTGTACATATTTGCCGCGATCCGAAGATACCCCGTTTGGTTCCTCGCTCCCGTCTTCGCTCCGAACTCCACCCAATTCCATTTGTTTATTTCCCATAGCTCGAGACCCATGATTTCTCTTCATTCTTCTTTTTCTCCCACAGACCGCCAATGCCCGAGAATACACCTGTTTGTTTTCGACGGAGCGCCCGCAGGCGCGCACCGAGCACTCAGCGCTAGATGACCATTCCACTATTCTGGTTTTTTTTTTTTTTTTTTTTTTTTTTGGTGGTACGCAGAGGTAAAGGGACAACCAACAAGGTTGGCCTCCCCAAACCAGGTAAGTATGGGGGACCTGTGGACCCCCAAGAAGAGTGAGTGTTTCCACCCCTGAGGAAATGCCTTACGCACTAGCCTAAGCTGTAGTGTGGGGCTCGCTCCTGTCTTTATCTATTCCGGCCGCGTCGCCCAACAGGCGGGGACGGTGGTCTCCTTGACCTATCAGCAGCTATACCCACTAAAACCTCAGGTTCTCTCAGCCAATCATCTGGCATTTGATCTTCGTCCTTGAGAACACCCCTCCAGGTACCAAGTACGAGAGAGGGAGCAACAGAGTATTGCTTTCCATACTTGAGAGTATTGGTGAGGTTACGGTCAACCTCAATCCGCTCGTTCATGGCAAACACCCACTTGTTCCGAACTTCGTGGTCAGACGGTGGGTCTGTGCCTTCTCGGCCAACAACAAACTCACAGCGGAGTTTCCAGATGAGGTGGGTGGATTACTCATATCTTAAGCAGATGGACTGATTTTATGTGTGTCTGTTTACATTCTTCTTTTCTCCCACACCGCGCTATTTCCCGAGGTATGTCTATTTGTTTTCGACGGAGCGCTCACCTGGCGCTCGTGTTTATTTAACTTTCAGCATCAAATCTTGGCTTACTTACTCATATTATAAGCCCCGAACTTCTCAGATTGCTATCAGATGCATGTTGTATTTTCTATTTCCCCTATCCGTCGTCCTAGCAGACCCAGTAAAGAGCTATGTCTGAAGTGTATGCCAAACTTTGCTGTCGTAGTATTTTTTTTTCCTGTCGGCTTAACTGAATTTCAAGTCCAACTTTGAGGAAAGCCTCGAGGCTCTGACTTTAAGTTTAGGGCTGTGGTATGACGTGTCGTCCTAAATTTGAATGAACCACATGCCCTTTTATCGCGCGCTCAAGGGCCACTCAAAAGAACGACATCCGTCATTCGCACTGTTTTGTTCTTTCTCCCCACCATTATGCCACTTCCGACCGTTTCCTATTATCCTTAGTCATTGTCCTGGGAGGTCCTGTGCAACACCGAGTCAAATCCAACCATCAAGACTCGTGCCAAGATGGTATCCGGTCATCCCGATCAAGGTCGCTGTGCCTCATCGTCCAAATCAATCATCAAACAGCTGCTTATCGTTCTGCTCTTGCTTCATTGTCTTCGTACCCTCAACCATGGAACTCCAAGATTCAAGCTGACATCATCGCAAGACTCAGTCGCAAAACTGGTCACGCTTCTATCTCGTCTCACAAAGCAACATTGCCTGTTCATCAAATGTCTGCCAGATTGTCTCGGCTGGGGCATTAAGACTACCGAACTCTCGGACGAACATACGAATCAACTGAACTCGATCAAACTCAAGCGCAAAAGCGAGGCAGATTTTTGAGGCCATAGGAATTATCTCTCGTCTTCCGTCGTGTTCGTAAGGTGATGCTTCGTCGCCGATCAACCTACCCCTGTTGTTCTCCTTAACTAAACAAGCTCTGCCTCTAGTTGTCGTTTGTAGGTGTATCCGGTGTGCCCTGATTCATCAGCGCTGTCCTGACATCTACCAAACCAGGTGTTTGTCCTACAATCAATGCGCCCCAGCGCCTCCCATCCATCTTCCTTGATCCTTAGGTGTGTGGTATTCTATGCGTTGGAGCAGCGCAGACTTAATACTTTGGTCGTATCCCGTGTACCAGTGAGTGAGCAAATTCCGGGTTTGAAAGTGAGTGCCCATTATTTCCTCCGAGTACGATTTCCTTGATCTGTAGTCGAATTCGAGTCATGTCTCGTAGATCGTAGCATCATACCGGCGACAGCGGCGTCTGGCTCCGTTCATGGGTGGCCAAAATGTGGGTTTGTAACTTAATCAGGGGATCAAGCATCGCTCATTAGATCTGATTCATCTGTAGTAGCGATTCGCCCCACTTCTATGGTGACACAAAGCAGCGTGCCTTTTGAAGTAAGCAATATTTAAACGTGCGATCCATGTTCATTCCCTCATCTGGGTTTGTCCAAGACCAGCGGATTTTTCTCGCAATTTCCCTGATCGATAATCTGGCCCTCAGGGTGGGTGTGACCACGTCGACGGCAGTCTAAGCGATCGCATTTTTGGGTCGCCAATCCGCAGCTTGCTCGCTGGGTGGTGGCACTCACGAGACCAAAGACATCGATTCAGTATCGCACCGCCCTTTGGGATCCATGAAATCACTATGCTTGATTTTTACATCCGAGCCGGTTGGTGGGCTTCGAGTGCCGTTCTCATTTACCGTCCTCTACCCTCCGCCAGATTCAATTTTGGTTGAGACATTTGATAGTGTACTACATATTCAATAGCGTATTTTCTGTCCTAATATATTTCACTGTACAATGCAAGTTTCATTGACTCGTGTACAGAGAACTGATCATGTCAATCTGAATTATCTCCCTCACACGTTGCAGTGAGCCCGGGGCCGGAGCGGAGCGACGGCATATCTTGTTCAGTAATAAGAATCTTATAAAGTCTATCATCAGCAAGTGATTTGCGCCCCTCTACCGTGAAGGATGCTAGGCCCGAACCCAGTAGGGCCCCCAGTGTTGGGAGCTGCCACGTATGGCCCTCCTTTGTCCAGAGCTCCTCTGCCAGGCTCCAGATTTTGGCCTGGCCAGGCCGGGTGCATTGGAGAAGGATGTGCTCAAGGCTCTCTGGGACCTGACATGTGGTGCAGAGCTCTCGCTCTTCAAACCCTGGGATATGTTTCCAGTATTTTCCTATTCGGAGGGAGCCATGCATGCATCGCCAGAGGAAACTTCGTATCTGTCGTGTAATATCTTTGTGTCTTATTGACTTCCAGATTTTCTTGGGGGATGGGGAGTACCCATGGAGTCTTGACACTGCAGCCTGGACCAAAGCAATGTGTTCCTCTGTTGCCTGCCTTGCAGTGGGCCCACGCATGGCCTTAATAGCACTGTACGCAGTAGCTTGGGTGAGGGTGGATAGTTTAATTCCCCTCAACACGGTCTGTGGACGGGGTGTGAGATTAAAAAACACCTCCCCTTGGTTCAGGAGGCTGGCACCTGCTAGCTCAACAGCTGTTCTGCAGTTTTCCTTGTCCATATTTTCCCTGGCGAGCAGAAATTTAGTTTGGGCTGTTCTTAGCCGGAGCTCCGACATAAGGGAGAGTAAGGCTTTCCCATTTTGTACACCGATCCATCCTCGGTCTTCCCATGTATGGATTTTCTTCATGATTTTGACCATGGTGTTCCGGTTGCTTATGATGTGCAGGGGAATATTCACAGGTGAACTTCGAAGAGCCCATATTGTACCTAGTATCATTGCGCACGAGAGGGTTTGGGGAAGGTCTGTGGGGGTTCTAGTGCCTATGTTCCTTGGGTCTATTGCGGCAAAGGCCGCACCAAAACCCGCCTTTGCATCTGCATTGCCAGGTCTCTGGCAAGCTGCATCTATGAATATTTTCGTTGGGGTCTCCTGAGGGTCCTCTGCTACCGTGGGTTGAGGTAGAGCAGGGGGTGCAGTCAACATGGGTGTTGTTTTGGTGAAGACCCGGAAGCCCTCAGTAAGGCTGGTAATTGGTTCAGATTCTTTGAACTCATAGGTCTCCTCTGACTCTCTGGACTGCGGTAGGGGGGCAACACCTGGATGCTGTGTTCTAGGGTCCCATTTAGGGAGGATCTCATCTAGTTTCTTCCTTGCAGCTACTGCGCAGGAGTGTGGGTTTAAACACCCTTCATTGCGGTCCTGCACGCATCCTTCACTATTCTGGTTTCCCTGACCGCCGAAGTTACCCCATTCATTATCCCAGCTGACCCTCTAGGAGGAACTAGCTCAGACGCCCAGGCGCTTGCTTAAATTCGAGGTCGCCGGCCAAGCCCTCAAGCTCCGCTCAAAAGGAAAGCGATGTGTTGGCCCGCTTCTTCTGGTCCACCCCCATCATCTACCTTCTGAGTCCCACGTCGCCGATGTCCGCTCCTCGATTTTCTCGTGCGCGATGCAATATATAATCAAGGTCAAACAATGCACTAAGCCTTGCTGCAGTTACGCCCTGGATCTCCAAAATTTTGAAAGACCTCAAATGTGCCACCGGCCTCACGTCTTGGGCCACAAAACTCCGCAATGCCCGAGAGCGTCTCACTTGAAACCCACTTAATCCTCTACCATCAAGCACGTCCGAACTGCCAATACATTCATGTCCTGGAGCCGACGAGCCCACAACAACTTGAGCATCGCCTGGGAACCCCAATCAAGACTGTTTGAAGTCCATTACCTGCTTGCTCAAGACCTCAAACTCCATATCTCTTCTGCTCTTCAACTTCAATGCCATTTCCCCCGTCCTTCCCAGCCGCGCCAGTTAACTCGAGCTTTGAATATATTCAATGAGGTCCGGCATGTAGGCCGCACGGTGTCGAAATACGGTGAGTAACACCAACTCTCAGTCCTCATACCGGTCGCAAATGTCGCTATTTTGTGACTAGGTATCGGCTGTAGATCATTGATACCTGTTCTATGATCGCTGTAAACCCTCGGAAAAAGGGGAAAAGTGAGCTTTCGTTGGTTTTCAAGTAACCCATTTCGTTTTTGTGCACCTCATCTAGTGGCTCAGCTCATGGTTCATGTATTTGACTTCCAGTGATCAAATTCATGCGGAGGCCGGCACGGATGCTCGCATTCTCTTCAAGCGGCCACCAACTGTATGTTCTCACTTCCCATGTTGTCGGTCAGTCCTTTACAAATTTAACCCAGAATTTGTGCTGATGCTCGACACTCCAGGACTGTTCTGGGCGAGGTGCATGATCTTCGGGGTTTGATTCATGTTTAGGCCACGGCTACCCATCTCACACCTTTTAGCTTAAAGTTGGCGGGTAGGTTACGAAGTTGTCAGCGAGGGGTACGGACAAACTCATACCGACATATTTCGATGCACATGACTTCGCAGGCTCTTCCATCCCGAGATAATATTACGCCCGAACTCATATTTGGTATGTATACTTTTTCTTCTCACACCATTCCCTCAGACTTCACACATCGGCCATATTTCATGTGTGCTATATGCCGCCTCAACATATTCTACTTTCATGGCTGACGTTGTCATTCCATATTTCGCGGTTCGGCAAACTGATAGTATGTTAACCACCTATTGTCCCAGCTGCTTACTTTCTCGAATACAACCCTCACATATGACACGTGCAAATCGCAAGAGGACGATACGATACCCATGCCGGCGATCCTCGACACGATCTAATCAAAGTCCTGCGATCGGTGCTACTTGCCTACATAGCATTTTTCTTATGCTGCGCGGCCCCGTCTCTTCGAGATTTGTAGTCACATACCTCTGTCTTTTGGCATAGCCAACGTCCCTCATAGTCCATTCTTTCTCTTCTGCTCTGTGGTGCTAACTATATCACAAGCCTCATTGACGGCCCCCAAACCTCAATGCGATGTACCTGCGTACCGGGGCCGGGCTTTTCCTTCATTGGCGACATATGTATGCTCCATCATTTATATCCTAGTGTCTATCCCACTCAATTTGGCTGTCCGAGATTCTTTCCCGCCCGTTATCGGTGCTCGGGCATCTCGGGCATATGGCCTGGAGCTATATCTAGACTTGCGGCCAGCGATATACCGCCGAGGGAGTTTATCATAGCCCCGAGCAAGGGGCCTGATTCTTTGTACGAGGCAATCCTTCCACGGTTCAAACTGACTACGTGTTGTTCACTCTTCAGTAAACTTTGACTTGACGTGCGTACCGTCGATTTTTCAATTAATTGCATTCATTGCCGTATTCCACCCACACTTTCGTTCTTATTTTTTATGTACCAGATACCAAGAGTTAAACTGTCAATTTATCAGCCATAGCGTTAGCCTGTTAGTTTGTTCTCAATCAGCATGTTCGTTGCGAATATGAAGTTAAATGCGGGGATCGAAAGTACCCCAAGCAGCGGAATACCCCTGCCATGAAAGCTGCCAGAGCGAAGCGAAGGCATGTCTTGTTGTATTATATCCATATCATATCATATTCATATTCAGTGGGAGGGTCCAAGTACTTAGGGAAATCTGTTATTTCGGGGCACCCGGAAACATCTCCGAAACTTAAAGTTCCGGAAAGGGATCCGGGGGTGCCGAAACCCTTCAGTTTCGGCAACGTTTTCACTGCATTCAGCCAACCTCTCGGCGGATCAAAACGTAGTCACACCGAGGTAATGCCGAGCTCCGGCTAGCCCCGTCTAGCCTCCCACGTGCACCTAGACAGCGCAAGTCTCGGCTAGCTAGACACAGCCTTGTCTAGTCTCACCGAGGCTCGCGACGGCTACCTAGCGGCCAACCGTCGAGCCACCTGCACGCACCTCGACACGCTTCTTCTACGCCAACTACCAACATCACTTTTGAGGTATGCATAGACAGAGCACACATTGAGTGGGGAGGCACCACCGCATCTTGGATCAGCAAATCACCGCTTTACTACCGCCGTCACGCGCCGCATTTCTCTTTAAAGCTTTGGCGTGTCTCTATTAAGGGTTTGGTTGGCATGGGGCAGTGGGAGGAGACGACCGTTTTGAGATTCGCAATGCACTTAGTTTGTGGAGGAAATTGTAGTATCAGAGCCGACGACAGTTAGACAGACAGCGAACTCACGCTGTCTTACTTTTGACTTGGCCCAGTGGCACTGATTAGCAAGGGCACAAATGTCGGGGGGGACTGGAAACAAATAGTGGAAAAAATACGGGGGAGAGATCTTGACTAATCATGAATTATCAGGCTTTCAAAATGGTCCCGCAGCAATTTCTAATACTAGTACTTAACTGTTCAGTTGCCCCTTGGTACGCGAGAATTTGATGGCTTCCGCTTCGGGACCGGAATATGGTGGTCTCAGGTTAGGGGTCTTTGATGGGGTTTTTGGGTAGTTGATGTCCAAAACTTTGATTTCAAACAGGACTAGAGACCAAGTAGGGTGGGCTGGACGCAAACTGGACGTCGCCAAGCGCAGAGGGGCACAGCCCAGCACTGCCACAAGGATTGGCACAGCGCCGAATTTAAACGTAGGAGGAACAGAGCCACAGCCAAGAATCCGCACATGGACGGCTGAATTTGGATATGACCTCGGCAGAACAAACTGCACTCACCTAGATAGCTTCCCTGTCGAGACTTGTCGAGCCGTGTGGGAGCGACTAAACCCGGACCGGTCTAGCCGGTAAACGGCACCTCGACACGGCCATCGGCTAGGCGTTGCCGAGACGTCTCAAAATGGCGTCGGCTACCTGTTGCCTGAATGCAGTGTTTGATCTCGGGGCGGCCGAAACTAATCGGCCTGCCCCTGGGATCTCCCGAAACTAAAAGTTCCTGGATCAGTTCCGGGAGAAGTCGGAACCTTTGGTTTCGGAAACGGTTTCAGCCGACCCGAAACTAAAAGTTTTGGAACCTGTTTCTACATTCCCAGACCCATTTCAGAAACTTTTAGTTTCGGGAACATTTCCAGGCGCCCTGATTCAACGGATTTCCCTCAGTGAAGTCCGTATCATATTCATGCTTATTTGAATATATTCAAAATTAATTTTTTTCGTATAGTATTTTTGGCCAGCACTATGCGTGATTGCACCAAATGGTTAGGCGAAGAAGCATACTACCAAGGCGATAGAGAATATTGTTAATTCTGGATGAAAAATCGCGGCCTCGTGAGGTGAGTACTAGCGAGATAGCTTGGATTACTTCCAGTACCGTAGTTCACAAATGTAATGTAATCCCTTTGCCCTGAATTTGTGCTCCCCCTCAGAAGTGTACATATCTCGACGTCTCGCAGCCAGCTTCCACACCCTGCACCACCATCCCACCCAGCTATGTGCATGCCCTCACACCTACAGACACCTTCTCAAGCGCCGCACGAAGCCTCTCAGGTCCTTAGGTGCCGAAATAATGATGGGATGAATAGGTCATATCGCTAACTTACCACCTTGACTGTCAACCACAATATATACTTTCAAAATCCGATGTGAGTGTGGTCGCAAGGGCGAAGACGCTTCGACAACAGACAAATTTAGACGGCAGAAGTATATCATACTGGTCAAAGGTTCATTTATAGTAACCGTTGGTGAAGTGTCAACGCTGGGATTCGTCCATCCCACTCGTCAACTCGTCAAGGTCAAAACCGATACCTTTCTGACTATTTGATTTCCACGACCGTGTATGATTCGTCGTCAAGGTTGACGGGAACCCGGAACCTTATGGAGCCTCCCGGGCCAGACGGTAATCGGCCCGAAACCGGAGTGCTTCCTTGAATCCTGTCCTGGCCCATTCCCACGCGAACGAGGATTAAAGTCGGTGCTATATTCTTTCCAAGGGTGCAAATCAGAAAAGATCAACTTGGATGTGAATGAGAGAAACAACAGCTCAACCTACCACAGTTTGTGTGACTAAACCGCCAGTAATACCGGCAAATACGGCCGCCTCGTACCTGTGTTGAGTTCGGGGACATAATTTCCATTAGACCACTCACAAATTCACCGGTAGCGTTGAGGATGGTTAGAGAGGCGACCCATAGGATCAGACAGAAACAATACAGTGTTCCGGACTCCAGTCTGTCGCAGTGTATGTAGCAGAATTAGATAGTCGGCAATCAACCCGAACACCCACATCAATGCAAGAGCACTGTTGTATTTCTTCAGAAAAGATGGGCCCAGGATAGCATGCATTTCGCGTCCTTTATACCATATTCGACCGGCTGAAAAACAGATTAGCGAGTTCAAATTTAATAGTTCTGAGTGAACCTGTTAGACACATGAGAAGCAGATTCGTCCCCAATGTCATAAAGAAAGGCGCTCTGGTGTCGATAAGGTACCCCCCTTCTGAGTTTTTAAGACACACGACAACGTTAAGGACTGCCGAGTATCTATTCATTTCCTAAAGGCGGATGGAATAGGTCCCACTTGCCGACAGTTGCCAAGATGCATAGTGCTGGGAGGATGAGAACCTTCTTGTTTGATCCCCAGATAATATAACAGCGGTATAGCTAGGAACGCTCGTTAGTCTGGAGTGTAAAAATCACGAATGAGAGGAGGTTACAAAAAGCAGGTCTGTCACTACACTGAATGGTTTTCACATCAGTTAAAAATTGGCAGATATAACAAGGATCTCTTTACTAACTTGCTCAGCGTTGACCGTGCAACGTCCATCAGTTGAAGAACGTTGAGTATCTTGACTAGCTGCGGTAAGTCACTGGATCCCCGAAAAACTTCTTTAACTGTCCGGACGATGACGCAGGTCAGCGCAACTGGGCCGACAGCACCACATGTCCCGAAGAAGAACATGACCGAGGTGGTGATGAGGAGGGCTCGGCGTCTGGGGAGGTCTCTCTGCGTGAGCGCGCGAATTGCGAGGATAAATAGGACGATGTATAGGCCTGCGTTTTTCAGTCATCAGCGCCGGGGACGGTCGGATAAGAAAAATCATCCACCATATAGCACAAGCGAAGTCTGGTAGATATGGAAATTAATTCGTCAAATTCCTCTGGCGCGGCGCAGCTTACACAGGTTAGGGAGACGGCCTCCAACATGATAGCACACGAGACAGCGAACAGTGCTGGATCCACGACATAATCCATGGTGGCAAGGAGGAAGAAGTGGGCGGGGAACGTTGCGATGATCATGCTCATATACCATGAAAGGACGACTCCCAAGGTCCTATGATCGTTACCTTGAGAAGTTTGCCTGACAGGATGTCAATGAGAGACATACGTGGGGAAATCTAATGTGTGGGTTTCAAGCCATGCTATGTAGGGACAATTTTTCTGGGAGGTTAGTCAAACTCGACGTCCAAGTAAACTCACCTCGACTCACATCGGCATTGAACTAGTACCTAGTTTTAGGAATTTAATAGCGCCGCAGCCTGGCCTCACTGGAGCATCATTTCGAAGCTTGATGAATGCGAGCATAAATTTGGCACCAACTGACAGTGTCGAACAGTCAGAGTCTCATCCCCGCAATAACGCCCTGTCTCCGCTTGGCTCTGTCCGCGCTCTGGGTGAGCTTCTGCCTATTACGAGTCTGCCGCATAGCTCTGCGTGATGCCCTGGTCACCAGGAACTGTGTTTGAGCCCCTTTCCACCTCTCCGACCAATAGTGTACTCTGGGCCTGCGGGGCCAACACCATTGGTCATTTTATGAGTAGCAACTGATAGATTATAATGATTGTGTTTTAACGTATTCTTGGTTTGAGAGACTCAAAAGAGAGTGAGGTCCGTTTTCTCAAAAAATTCACGCCAAGGCGACACAAAACTTTGAGGGTTTGATGAGAAGTCCGAAAGTCTAAACTGCCACCGTCCGAATGCGTGCTAGTTTGCCGCCCGGTTTAGAGGTCAAAACGGTGGCTATGTTCTTGGCTATGTCCATGGTGGCTATGTCCATCCGTTTTGACCCTTCAAAGGAGAACAAATCTGATACAGGAAGTTAAGCAGAAATCCGGTGAACCCGGTGAACCTGGTGAACCTGGTGAACTGGCTGGTGAACCTTAGGAAATCATTATGTAATACTTGCGTTAGTAGTATACCAGAGCAGTCCAATGTCACGGACGTTACCTCAGGCTCATCACTCTGCCCTGACCATGACCGGTAGGTATCTTCTACTCCCTCTGTGAGTCCCCGCTTAATACCAACTGCTCTGATACTGACCATTGAACCATTCCAAAGCTATTTGTACACAACTGGCCCACTAGCAATGACCACTTCAAGCTATGCAGCCACCACTGGTTCCCGACCACCACCAGTTCATGGACTGCCCTCGCACCAGATGCAACACCCGTTTCCCTGCCATTCTTGTCTGCAGCGGTAGAAGAGTCGCATGGCCCATTTCCCCGGCGAGATATGGGGTATTGGGTGAGGTAGGTAAGACGTGAGGAGCGCGAGCGTGACAAGCGCCAAACAAGCGCCTTACATCACATCACAATATTGTCCAAATACGGCAGTACGCCCATGCTTACACGAGGTAGTTCACCACAGTTCACCGGGTTCACCAGGTTCACGAAGTTTCCCAGAAATGGTGCACTTCCTGGGTCAGGGTTTTTCTGCTTCAAACAGGGCGGCAAACTAGTAAACTTCCTTATTGGGATAGCTCCAGACTGGTTTCCACCTAAGTGACCTAATCGTTGAATCCATTATAGGGAGAATATAGCTAGATAAAAAATGAATTAAATCAAAACAGGGTCATGGCCAAGGGCTAAACAAAAGAGAAAGAGCAGCCGGAGGCCGTGCAACTTTTCTTGAAGAAAATGAATCAACTGAAAACAGGAGTGCGGCCGGAGGCCGCGGGACACTGAACAGGTGACCGGCATCTGTGCTTCCTTTCACAGAGAGAAAAAGAAGCACACTCAGGGTCGGACTATAGCTCATAGGTCGGACTGCAGTTATGAGCTGCAGCTTGGTTATAGCCCGAGGGAGCTACTATGGAAGTCCTGGTGCCAGATCAGTGTTCAGACTCAACTTACTATGAGTCGATTATGGACACGGATACAACATGGATCTAGTTAATAACAACGCAGTGCAGAAATACGGGTACGCCCCAGTGTCAGCGGTACCAGGGGTGCCCGGAGGGCGTTGAGAATGCACCTTGTCCGGATCCTGATCTAGCAAGAATGTGGGAAATATCTGTGCATGGCTCCCAGATCAGGCGTATGCGGGGATCTGATATATCAGATCATCTCTAGTCATCGAAGAGGGGTGATATATCAAAACCGCTGATGCAGAGGTCAGAGTGATATATCAGATCAGCTTCATTTCCCGCCTACGCGCGCCATCCCTCACTTTGGGCGCTCGCTGTCCACCCGCCCTCGCGGCTCAATTGATGGCGCGCGGGGCTCATCCAAATTGGGAATTATTTGTGAGTGTTACAACCCGATCAATCCCCGGCATCATTGCTCTTCGCTCGCTACCACACCTGCTCTCCCTGGCCTCTGCTATCCTTGCCCGTTCTATGCCTTTGATATGCTGTTGATATTGGTCCTGTACATTCATCCATACCTTCTCTGGCCTCCATAGCTCTCTGGATACCCCTCAATTCTCGCTACGGAGGCACAGTGATCCTGGGCGCATTTTCGAAAAAAAGCTCTTCCTGGCTTCCGATCCCTCCAATATTGGGGGATTGGATTCTTCATTGTTGTTCCTCGTATGTCCCTCAAGTACAGCCTGTAAACGTCGTTGAAAGGCTTGCAATTGACTGTACCGTGCCCGGGAATCATTTGGGCTCCCATTCGCCTGCGGCTCCTCTGCCTTTGAAAGTCCACCAGCAGTACGGTTCAGTATTATACTTGTGCTTCACGTCTCCTCAGTGCCGCGCGCTCCGTTCTCCCGCCCACTGCAGCCCGCCTACCCGCCGCTGCCGCCCTGAAAATTATTCCGGGCGGGCTTCCCCTGGAACTGTACACTACCCTGCGGCGCTGAACTTGCGTTCACTGCACGTCTTCAGCAACCAAACAGTCGCATTCACTGTCCCGCCTCCGCCCCCGTCAGAAATTGCGCACCCCCGCGCCCCACATTCTGTTGCCCAGTGGATGCTTTTACATGTCCACTTTGCATCACACACGCGCCTGACCCCTGCCACTGCTGCGCCAATCCTCCGTGTCGTACCCTTTCCCTACCGCATTAGATGCACCCCCGCGCGGCGCCCTGCCCACCCGCCGCCCGTATTGGGCTGCTCTGCTCTGTTCCCACTTGCGTCTGTTGTGCGCTTACACCCTGCCGCACCTGATTTGCTCTATTTTCCTCCGATGGACACCAGCCCGCTACTTAGCTCCCGTCGCAGCCACCCCCGCTGCTCGAGGCTACTTGCTGTTGATGTACCCTTCTGGACTGACCTCATCCCCGAGCAGCACCATTCCCGCACGCGCTGCCCGCGCTGTAGTGTCTTGTTCGTCCCTTTCCCGTGCTCGATGAGGTAAAGCCCGAATACTCTACTACTATTTGCTCACCCACAAATGTCTGTTTCTGACAGCGCTGCGCCACCGGCTACCTCAGCTTCACTGTCCACCGGCTACAGGTGAGCTACACTCCCCGGTATTCCTAGAATGCCCTGCTTGCTCCCTTATTCACGCTCCCCCGCATGTTATCATGCCATTCCCACACCATTCTCGACGTTACTTCCACTACTTCATGTTGTAGCTATATCCCTCTTTAAATTTTTCATTTATCTGCTCCGTGCTGCAAAATTCATGTTTATATGGAGGACTCTACAGGATTCTGGACAGTACGATGAATTTCCCCGGATATCCTCGCTCTATACACCAACTAGCTGTCACAACCACTTTCCAGCGGAAAGTGCTGCTCCAGTGGGTTGATAAACACAATCCAAGCGCCTTGAACAATTCCTGGTGTCTTTGGTTTCAAGTTTCTTTGGGTGCTGATGCAGCGATGCCTCATGCTAAATGATTCTGCAAGAGTTTGGGTGGACTTGTGAGCTTTGAAACGCATTTAGAAGAGACTGCTAGCTTCAGAATGGTTGAAAAATACATGTAGATGCTCATTGAACACCAAACATAATGTTCCGTTCCATCAAGCGCCGAGTAAGCTCTTGTCGATCAGTGTGAGATATTACCATATATGTCCAGATCTTGTAGATCGATCATGATCGAGCCGACTATTTTGGGGAATTGGCCCCTAACGAAATCGTTTCTGACGCTATAGCCAGGGTTCAAGACATTGAAATGAAATTTCTTGGTACACATTTCTTAATATTGACCGTTCCGTACCTTTCAACATAATTTGGAAGCAGTATTTAATTTGTTCGGTATGCAGGTAACGAAATGACTGAATTGCATGAAGTCAGTCAATACTGGCTCCTGAAAGATACAACCATCCCCAGCATTGGGCATGAATTGGGTCTGCACATACTGAATGATATTTTCCTACCTGTTTCGCTCTCTAGCCCTAAGGAAGTTGGGAACTGTGCATGACTATGTCAGAATGTTAAGGCTCATTCAGGGTCTATTTCGACCGCGTTAGGTCCAGGAAATCGGATTCTATATCGCATTTACTATGTGAACAACATATTACAAATTTAGACCACATTATATGTGACCATTTTTTCACCATATTTCCAGGTTGAGGGGACGAGGGGTCGGTAAAAGGCCATATTGAACCACCAAAGGTGGAGGGATACCATCTTAGAACAGGATTTTTTCAGTTGAACTGGGGTTTCTTGATCTGAAAGGGCGTAGTTGTTGAAAAGTCCCAAAAACACTCAGGTTGAACTTGGATTTGGCCTTCAAAACTCAATGAAACCTTGAGCGGTTCGTCTCTGCGCCGGCTATTTTCATTTCATTTGGCACTGGTGCTGCAATTTTGACAAATGTTGTTCATACATCATGTACATAGTCTGTGAGCATTTTTTTCTGATTTTTAGACGGCTGGGGGATGTCTCTATAGAAGAAACAAGGTTCGGGGGCGATATTTTGGCAGGAAGAAAAATTGAATGACGGATATAATATTCCTACCTGAACAGATTCTCCTGAATCCTGGATTGAGAATGCCCATATGTTTCCCCTTCCTTACGAGCCTAAGCATCACTAATTCCTTCCTGTAATACATGCACAGAGCTCAAAGTTTCCGAAACTTCGGGAGATTCCGACAACGGCCCGCTGCCCCGAGCCAATAGAATTGAACCATCAAAATGGGCGCTTGTTAACACAGATTAGGCGCCAATACCAGAAATGCATCGGGAGGTCTACTCACGCTGTATTCTTCCTCCCAAGCAGTTCAAAATTAATCTCCAAACCCCCTTTAAGTTCGGCTGAGCAAATTTATCTTCTTTCCCCACTGATATAGGATGTTCCTTTCCGTGCGCCAACAGTAACTAGTTTCGGCGCTTCCAGGTTGAAATCTCGGATTTTGGCGAGGATTTCGGGCCAAGAGGTATAGAGTGCACTTATAAACTGTTATCCCTCTTCAAACTGCCCACAAGTTGGAGGACCTGCGGAAGGAACATGAAATACCGTGTTCCTTTCCACACTGGGAGGCCCGGGAACTTCGAGTAGTATCACTTTGGAAATGACTATATTACTCCACTTAAAGCCCCAGACGAGTTGGAAAACTACTACAAAGATACATACCCTGAAGATGTCCGCAAAGCATGCGCGGTGATTTCAGCCACAGAAACATCCAGTTCCTTTCTCCAGGTGAGTTCCGTCGGTATTTTGAATGATACTCCACCATAATGCACGATATGGACGGGCTTTTTCCCTCTATACAGTGTGCGTGGAATTTCCAAAGCGATCGCTCTCCTCATGAGTTTGTAAAGGATCGTGTCCAAGTACTCAACACAAACCCATTTGTTCCTTTCCGCGCACTAGTAATTCCGATGTGTTGTAATTAAAAATTGCTGTTGGTCGGGAAAAAAATGTGTACCCAGACATTAAAGATGCCGGAGGAGAAGTTATATATACCGTTCAGAAAGGAACCACATGTTCATGGTTGTTCCTTTCCACAGCGTGACTATCGTGACTTTGTCGTGACTTCCTTGCCGACCACCAGTATCATCGGCCCCATACCTCTCTGAAAGACTCCTCACTGACACTCGCTCATTGACCCACGGATGCGATCTATCACCATTCTAGTTCCTGTTTCCCCCTCTTTGTGACGTTCCACCCGGCCAACTTCCCGCAACTGCCATTGACTAAGTAGCGCCACCTCCCAGCTCGTAGATTCACAATGACTCCTCCAATCCGGCCTTCTCTCGTGTAAATCTCTCGCAAGAACTGGAAGAATGTTCTCTTGGATTCCTTTGGCACCTGGGACGGATGTAGGGCTGGAAATATCGGATTTTCTTGGGTGCACCGCTGGTATTCGACAATGTAATGCACCAATGGCTAGGAATCGGTTTTTTGCGTGGTTATTGGTGCGTCTCACATGTAACTCAAATTTCTGGTATGCTCACTCGGAGATTCTAGGGCGTAAAAAGCGCATTTCGGGTACCAAGTAGCTGGTGGCGTCGGCTCTGCTGCGCCATTGACAACACCCCGGACGTATGGGAAGCCACACATGCCCTCTTTGCAACCCCCCGTGGCGCCACCGTAGTTGCGGAAGCGCTCCAGCGCCCGCTGATCCATCTTTCAAGACTCACGTCACTCGTGCGTGTGCCTCGTCTCCGGCGCGCCACTGCCGCCACTTCAGACAGGTGGGAACCGCAACATGCACCCTGAAGTACTCCGGGTCGCTGCCGTGCTGGGGAGAGCGCCCCAGCGCCACCTGTTGTGTCACCTCACCCTTGTGCGCACAGCGTCTTCGGCGCGCCACTGGCTGCACCCCGACGAGTTGGTGCCCCCAGATGCGCTGCTTTCAGCGCCCCATGACTCGGCCGTGGTTGGGGAAGCGCTCCAGCGCCTGTGCATCTCTGTACAGCCACACCGCCGTCATTGTAATTGTCCCTGGCCAGTCCCTGCGCACCGGCATTGCGCTGCTGCCCATAACCTTGGGGCACTGCACGTCACATATCCTGCCGCGGTATCCTGTGGCGCGTCGCGGACCGGCGCTCTGACGATCCACTCCACAGGCGAATGCAGTCGCAGCCGCTGCCGCCCGCGCTTGTTCTGTGGGGCCGTCGGCGAGGCATACGCACCGAGCGCCACTTTCACACTACTATTGATATTCTCCGTGCCCGTCCCCGGCCCGGCCCACCTGCGCTCGCGTTCGCGCTCGTCGCCGCCCCACGCCCCCTCGCGCGCCGCCGTCCCCACTGTACTGCCACGAGAATCCCGCCGGCGCCGACCGCGCTGAGCCGAGGCGGTCGTGCTGGTGCTGGTGCTGGTGTTACCGCTTGCCGCCGACGCAGACCCGTACAAGGCGCGTGTGATCTGAGGACGGTGGACATGCTGAGCGGGGGCGGTGGCGGCTGCCCCTCCCGGCGCGCTGCCTCGCCGGCGCAAACCCGAACCCGAACCACATCCCAGGCGGCGGCGGCGGCGTCGTCCGCACCGGGCTCAGCGCTGGGCTCCCGCCCCGTACTCATGTGCGTGTGCGTCCTCCCAGTAGCGCCTGCAAGCGCTGCGTGGGCGTCTCGCAGCGGTGCTCACGAGCGCCTGGCAGCATTGCACCGTTGGTCGCCTTTCAGCATTCACCATGCACAATGTGACGGCACGACACGAAAGAGCTGGAAGGCAAAGAAGCGAAGGTGGCGTAATTGTTTCAAAACGGTTTTGAGGCTGTGATTCCATATTGTTACCATAGATATTTTTGGATAGGTGTCATATGTATTTCATCTATGCACCATATTTTTTTCGTGAATTCTAGTATATATTTTGTCGTCACTGTCGCCGACAACATCCACGAATTTGTTCGCATTTGATCGCGACGTCGAAGGGTCTTGATGGACACCATCTAAATTTAGATGCTCGTGATCGCCAGGCAGCATCGTGGGGACTGTAGAATTAAATGTCTTGATATGGGTGGAAAGGACGCTGGGGTGATATATCAAAACTGCCTCTACATCAGTGGTTTTGATATATCGCGGCTCTCCGAAGCTCAGCCGTCGCTGATATATCACACTGCCAGCATAAGGTGCCCAGATTCGTCTTTTTCGACAGGCGCAAGATTGGCTACACTTCGGTCCGTTATCAGATTTCACAGCCCTGCCTCCCCGGTCTCTTAAGATTTCTTAAGACACCCCGCCACTACTCCATCGCGTATGCTGGGCACACGGTGGGGTGCGGAAGCAGTACGACTAGCGGTGATTAGATGTCCGCGACACCGGAATCTGGCGCAGTCGTGCACGGTCGCGTGCAGTGGCGTCCTGACGGATCTTGTGCAGGAGGGACTTGACTCATGTTGAACTTCCGCTGTATAAGTTCCGATATCGATATTCTGACCTGACAACCAGGTTTTTGGCGCTTCGGGCATCCAATCCTATAAAACATCGCGCACACCTATGGTCCTACCACGTCCCGCATTCCTTCCTTCCTCCCTTAATGTCCGCCTCCGCCAGAAAGGACCGTTGTTCCGGCCTCGCGATACACTATGCCCCTGCGGACATATCTCAGCAGGAGTTTAAAGCCAAATTTGATGCACTCGTGGATTCGTTCCTTGAACTTCCTGTTTGCCAGAGGAACTTCCTCAATTTTAACATCGTAAGATTTGGTGTCTGCTATTCGTCTGGACGCCGTTTACGGGAGAACAGATTCACCCGAACTCTCGACTCCAGGAGATCATGAAGGTGTCGGGTATAGGACAACCAACACCGAACGTCTGGTTCGAATTCCAATGCAAGGTGTATTTTGCATCGACTTGATGGCCAACAGCCGTTCACTCATTGATTTGTGCGCAGACTGAAGACCATTTGACCGAGGTGATTTTAATGACACGCACATCTACCGACACTGATACATTCTAAGATAATCAGAGACGAGCAGTTCAAAAAACTTTTCGCCGGAGCAAAGGACCTTGGGTTCCTCGACAGTGCCTCCTTCTTCACTGCGGACGTCACAACTAAGGTCGATGTCCCACCGCCTACCTCCAATGCTCGAGTGCACTCTTCATTCGTTGCAAAAATTCCGAAGGACATGTCCGTGGACGAATTCCATGCGAAGTTGGAGCCAGTTATAGACGGCTATGTTCGGTTGCCCGCCTGCCAGAAGCATCTCTTGAAGCACACTTACGTTTGTCGACTCATTTCTAGTGCTCCGCGCTGATTGTCGCTTACTCCTACCTCAGTGGCGACAGAACACGAACATAGCTGACGAAGTCCATACACTAGGTTATCCCGAAGCAGAAGGGCTGGCTGTTGTCTTGCAGGAGACCGAGGTGAGAGAAAATCGAGCGTCTGCTCCGCCCACGTTTCTCATCAGTTCTCTTCTACAGACCTGGAATGCCCTGGTGCAGGTCGGCCGTGCTCATTTTCCGACTTGAAATAACATCTGAGCGTGGAGTTTCAGATATCAAACGACGAGCCATTTAAAAAGCTCATGTTCGAGACGTTACATAAAGTTCTCCCGGGAATCGAAACGTGGGGTATCTCCTTGGACGTGGTGCTGAAAATCAGTACCCCGTAGATTTCTACGGGATGTTGGCTGCAAGCTGACCATGTTATGAATCCGCATTTATCTTCTTCCCTGTTCTTCCTATGGATCGATTTTGGAGATTTCGCGCATGCTAGCTCTGTTACATACTACAAGACTTGCCTTCGCTCTGCTCCGGCTATATTCGCTATCGGGGTGAAGATCCTGTATACCACCAGCTCAATCAATTTAGAGGTCAGTTGATCTGTGATTCAAATCAGAATATAGTCAGTGGCGCAACACCGGTGCACGCCAGGCACAGGACAATTCGTCCTTGCAACGTTGGGTATCATCCAGAATGCATTATGTCCCAATGCTTTCGATCAGCAAATCCATATTGTTCACAAGATGGGCCGTCGCTTCGCTCCGGCAGAGCGAACGACGAATCATAAATTTGGCAGTGTTAAACTACGCATTTGCTCAGGCTCATTTTGTATGGTTGAAGATAAATCTATATTGACTTCCCAAGTGACGAAGGTAGGCAAAAAGTAACGGTGTAATTAGAACCGGAGATAGGAACACTATCGCTATACAAATTCACATCAGCATTCACCGTAAGAGGCAACAAAATCTGGACGCTCCCCAAATACTGACAGGTTGGACAGCTTTGGAGTGAACATGGCATTCGTAATTTACAGGCAACCGAAGCCGGACTTATGTAGTCGCTTGCCCCGAAGGATTCGAAAGTGCTAAGCGCACTGAACCAAATTCCGTTCAATTTGACGAGTGGGAACATGGAGGGAAACAGGCTTACAGCACCTAATGGGATCATAACAATCAGAACGAAATGAATGAAACAGCTGAACATTGAAGTCAGCACCACCAACCAAACTAGAATAGCAATTGGCATGACTTGTACGCACGGGGGACGGATCGGTGAACAGGGAACTAGTATCGGCCGTTCAGCATAGATTGAGCGGACGTCAAGATCGACCGAGAACTTGTCGTGTAATCAGCAATGGAAACGAATTTCGTACGAAGAGCTACACGTACCAAAGGTGCGGAGGTTCACAAACTATAGGTTTGATCCTTCTAAGAGTTGAATTTCGAGTCAGCAGCAGTCAGTACATGTTTGGGGAACGAACGCGCACCTTTCAATGATGCCTTTAGCCCCTAAATCTCGTCAGTAGGTAGTGTCCAGTCCAAAAAAAATGCTTACCAGCTATGCAGGCAACGCACCACAGGGCAATGAGGACTGGAGGAAAACAGACGAGGGGTCATCGCGCCCAGCAGTTGATGTACCGAGGACAATTCATAAACCAGGAAAGACTTAGAGTTTCGAGAATTGTGACACAGAGATAATTGGTCTTGATTTTTCCGGTTAGAATACGTTTTGAGAGACCGATAACCGCCGTCCAGCTGGGAAGGCTCAGACTGCAGCAACTTTGCACCGATCACCTCTTGCGGGCTTGAATACGCTACCAGCGAGCTTGAAGCGGTCCAGTGACAGCGTGCGCAAGCTACTCTTGATGATCGCAGGGTTTGCTGAGTTGGGTATTGAGGTGTAGCAACAGCGTATGAAAACTTGAAAGCAGTCTTAAATCCTGACGGAGGAATTGAGCGCCGTGTCATCACGGTTGAAGCTAGACAGGACATCGGATTAAAGAGCGCGGTAGGAGACCAGCGAGTGGTGGATGAGATGATGGGGGAAGAAAGAAAAAGACGCGGACAGCTCTGCCTTTTGAACGGGGCTTGAGCGCTGTGTTCATGGGGCAGGTGGTCGACCAAAAAAAAGAACCATGTCATAGCAAGACAGTCCTCGAGGCCAAGATTTGATGCTGAAAGTTAAATTTGAGCGCTAGGTGAGCGCTCCGTGGAAAACAAATAGTCGCATCCTCGGGAATTCGCGGTGTGTGGGAAGAAAGGAAGCAATCAACCATACGCACGTAAAATCAGCCCATCCGCTTGAGATACGAAGAACTGAGGAATGCAGCCAAACAATGAAATGGGAAGGAGGAAAGGAACTTGGATGAGGGGGTCATGAGCGCTCGAAAGTTGAATGTGTTTTCACTCTGAATGGAGCGTCACATAATGAGCGGCTTTGGCCGGCGTCATCTCAAAATATTCATGGGAATAAACAGACTAAATTGGCTGGGGTCGGAGCGAAGACGGCAGCAGGGAAAGAAAAGGGGTAACTCCGGATCACGACAAACATGTGCACATAAAATCAGGACATCTGATATGAGTAATCTACACAAGACATACCTACGCTTCGCTCCGGAATCCAAGACCCTGAGTCAAACACATCGACAGTAACCAATGGATCCAATCAAAATGAGTCCATAAGGGGAAGTTTGAAAGAATGATGAATATCCAAGAGGAAAATTTTCTCAGTGCAGAGGTGAGGACAGCCGGCATTTACAGTGAACAAAACCCCGGTCAGAGACCCAAAAATGTTGATGGCGGATGAGATGAGAAAAATACGTTAAAGCACGGATTGAGGAAACATTTTTACACATGGCTGCACCAGTCTGAATTTACCAGAGCATCTGACAGTTTCCAAAAATGAACCAAATCAGACAACGGTCCCGAACCAATCCCGAACAGCAGCTAGAGGTATGCGGAGAATTAATTGCAGCAGGAATGTATTGTTGCGTGAGGAAAGGAGGGATTGAAGAATTGTTGAAGGAAATGAGATGTACGGGTCTTTTATGGTCCAACGGGTCGATTGCGTGGCCCTCCAGCTGGAATCGAATTGAACTACGCCGCAGGCAGCGGCACCAACTTCGATGTGCTGCGTGAACTGCGTACTGTGAGAAAAAGAACTGTGCATGGGTCACCTGTTCCATTTATCAATAAATTTCCATTGCTAATGAAAAGGCTGTGTTTCAAACCAGAGACAGTCGAAGCTGGAAGGGCTTACAGTGAGAGGAAGACCAGAGGAAGAGCAAAAGGAGAACAGATTCATATGGGGAAATAGCACAGCCGAACGAGCATAATCTTAAAGAACGGATAATGGAGATGAAGCCAAATGGAGCAATTGCACCGCCGAACGAGCAAAATCTTAAAGAACGGGTAATATCCGCAGGCCTACACCAAGTTCCATATGTATGACTGCAAAAGTCACAGTGCCAACTGGTCAAGGCGTCGAGCACATAAACTACGGTAAGAGTGAGTATATATGCTATGCTCATGAATGCCATGTACGCGAGGAATTATCAAAAGAAATGGATGGAGGAGGCGAAAGGGCATTCAATATAATGAACGGTGAACGGCGTGCGCTTTAACTCGGCTGCACATACAGTTACATTGGTGTACAGTCGTCGTGAAAAGATACACGTACCCTAGACATCTACATCCGAGCCTAGCGTACGCAATAGAGTAAGGAGGAGGGTTAGAGGAAAGATGGAACCGAAATATAAGATAGTGTTCAACTACCATGAAAAGATTGCTCTCCGCAGTTCCAATGCGCGGCTGCACCGACTCCACAATCTGAGTAGAAGAACGATGTCAGAGATCAGAAATTGCATGAAGTAAAAAAGGAGGTGGGAGAAATGGAAGAAAGGGCAACAGGAACATTCAGGGAATCCGAAAATTTTCAGACGTTGGAAAACAACTTCTTGGTCATCCTACTGGTAGGATGCCACTGTACATTTACAGGGAAGAATGAGGGGGAACGGTGGGGTGGAGAAAAGATCGGCCGCGTGCATACCTTTCCTTGCCCCAGTCCTCCTGCGGGTGTTAGAATTTCTCAGGACACATAACACATACCGAGCTTTCAGAACCTAGTTGCATTAGTGATGAGCAGTCTGAAATGTCCCAGAGCAAAGAACAGCATTTACTCGTCAACATATCCGTTACTGATGGCTTATCGATGGCAGTCTGTACCGTCTCGAATCGCGACCGGCACAGACAGGATTTACTTGCGATCGCCAAAAGTAATGACGTCATATCACACGACGCCGTGTCTTTACACGTTCCTCACTCACTCCCTTGACTTTGCCACACAACAACATCATGCCCAAGGACACTTTTAGACATTAGGGGAAGTCAAAGTTCGCTTGCGGGTGGATTCAGCCACCGATTCATGAGTCGATTCTATCGTCGATTCAGGCACCAAATTGTCGTCGATTCTCCACCAAGAAACGCCGGAGAATCGAGTTCTCGACAATTCATCAAGAATCGATCAAAATCCATGATTCGACTCTGGAGTCGAATCACCGATTCTCGTGGATTCATGAGAATCGTCGATTCTGGTGTCAAGAATCGACACCAGAATCGACATCAGAATCGACTGGCGAATCGACCTCTCAACTGAACTTTGACTTCCCCTATTACCATTCATCTGAAGTCAAAAACCAATTTATTGGTGCAATGCTCGCCGACAAGAGCCTCGGTAAACATTCGCATACATTTGACATCACGCCAAGACTTTTGGCGATAGTGTCGATTTCCGACGATCGTTCGCCCCGACACTGTCGGGAAAATCCTGTGTTTTATTTCGTTGCACATACCAATTCGGGAATGGAATCATGGGACGAGGGAAGGGGGTGATCAGCTTCGCCACAGCAGGAATTAAGTAGATGGTGCCCATCATGTTGCGACGCGAGGGGTCTGGGCGGGCAAGGATATGCGCTTCTGCAATTTCGGTGTGGCGGTGTAGCTCAAGCCCCTCACGTGCCGCGTCGGCTCCTTTTGGAGATCTATGTTTTTCTACTGTGTTCCGACATCCACACGTTGAAGGCCAGGATCGAATTCTTTACTCATATATTCAGCTCAGCCTGGACTGGCGGTTTCGCGTGCGAAAATGGATTATTTTTTGATATGTTTACCGGGTTCTATCATTCAATTCCTTTCCAAATCTAATCCTCTGCCTCAACGCCCGCAATTCCCCGGAGAGTTTGTACCCAGCACTGGCTGCCTAGCACGTTTAGCCAGACTACTACGGTCCAATCCTCCCTCTTGCCGCACATCTGTTGGATGCCACGCTCGGCCTGACTCCGTAGGCGCCAAATCGCCTTCAAATTTACATAAAGCTGGTAAGGCCGATGAGCGGCAAGGCCCGCTACCAGAAACGGAAACTTACTGTTCTTAAATAATGCGCCTTTGCGAAAGAGATGGAGGACTTTATTCCTTGAGGATTACAGCACAATTTGTGGTCAGGATCGACGGATCGACTACAGCTGTTCCCGGTGGTGGACCATCTTTTTATGCTGTTTATGCTGTTCTCGTTCAGTATCTTTGCCCTTGCGCAATTGAAGGATATAGTTCTTGAGTTTCTGATGAAGCTGCCCAAGACTGTCATGGTCTTCATGCTTAATGTTAAGATTTGACAACACAAGGTGCAGAAGCCTGGAAGAAATTTCACCTCTATAAACTCCAGTCAGTATGTGGACTTGGATGTCGGGTCAATATTATTCACTTGCCATTCATCTGCACATAACCACAGTCCAGTATAGATACACCATTGGGAAGAGAAATTGAGCGATGTGTTCGGGACAATTGATTACAGTGCTCAGATAAAAAGTGTTCCATGATCTTACTACAGATCTTACTGCGAAGAGATTCCACTGAAGACTCGTCGTTGATCAATACGATCAAGGTATGAGATTCCAGTATTGAAGTGTCTGTCTAGCGGAGACTACTGGCAAGAAGGACAGGCTTCCGATGACTTGGGAAAAATGGAAAGGATCAGCGACAGATGCAAAAGGACGAAGACCTGGGTTGGAGGGTGCAAGGGTAGAAATATGGTTCTCAATCCAGCACACAGTTTGAACCACAGATTTCGCACTCCAGGGACAGATATATTGAGAGCAGCAGCACATGAGAAAGGCTTTCATGGGTATGGGCAGCCCCGATTCGGTAATCATTAGCTGACTAAGCAACTTAAGGCCGAAAAGTGTTCACTTGCTCCAATGTCACCACATGGAATGTTTTCTGGGGTGCAAAAGGGTATATAATATGAGTACTGAATATTGTACTCGGAGTTTAATTCTCTCTTCCAGGCTCTGCCGTCGCTGTCGAACACATTTTCTCCGGCGGGCGTGACACCATTTCCCTCCGCCGGGCGAGTCTCAAGCCAGACACCATCAGAACTCTGATGATTGTCAAACAATGTCTTCGTCTCGCGCGCAATGCGGTGAAGGAAGTTCTTGGAAATGCTTAGATACCGCAACTATTACTGTTTACAATCGTGAATTATTTTCCTCCCCCCCTATTTTCTATCTATTCTCCCGTACGTTGCGCAGAAATGAATTACAAGTCATGTGATTTCTACACAAGCTCTCAAAATCGGTGTGAAATATGCTGTTGTTCCTGGTACCGGTTTAGGTCCAGGTACTTTCTGAATTCACATTCTAAATGTCAATCATTGTCACGTCACTCGCTCCTTTTATGGGTTTTCTGCCTTTTTTGGACATCCCACTCCGGCTATCTCGGGCCTGTGATTCCCGGCCTCCACTTCACATAGTTTTTAGCCCAACAAAAATTCTTGAATAAACCAAAGTCAACTGGAGTTGGCCATCTGGCTGAAAAACTCGGCCTACCATCATCTGGCCACGTCTCGTGCGTGGCCCAATGTGAGCTGGTCGACCCAAAGCGTCGACCGAGCGAGCTTTGGGCCGCCCAACAACCGCGCAATATTAATTAAAAAATCAGAAAACAAGTGTCTAGTCTGTCAGTCTGGATAATTCAGGCGGTACCAGGGGTGCCCGGAGGGCTTTTTGAATCTCTGAATTAAACAGTAGAATTCTCCTTGAGGCTCTATTAGATGTTGCTGGAGACTAATTTCGCTCGCGGCTGAACCGGCAACTTCCGTTCACCGTCGACGGCCGTCCCGTCACCCGTCCCGTGCCGCAGACATTTTGGTAGCTCACACGACGGACCGTTCGACGACGGGCCGTGCCCGTTATACACCTGTCGAAACGACGGCCGTGCCCGTGACGGGCACGGCGTGCAGCCCTATACAGTACTCCAGTAGATGGATTTACAAAAGGCTGACGAACCATTATAGGCAATACATAGGCGGAGTGGGTGAGAGGGTTTGATTTGATGGTATAGTTTTGAGTTTCATATTGGTATCTATATCCAGACCATGGTTTTGGGATATCTTAAGGACATTTCTCAACCTTTTCCGAGCCTCCCATGGTGGTACACTAGGGCAGAATAATGAGTTGTTTGACTGTGTTGACGCGATTGATGGCGCTGGGCCTGGTTTCGGGATGGCCATTGCCGGCACTCTTTGGTCCCATCTATGCCCGGGAATAGCTATCTGGACAATTTTGAGTGCACCAGATATGGTGTTGGAATGGGGTGACCTGAACAAGGTTTGGACACACATTCTCAAATTCACCAATTTTTTCTGTCAAAGACATTTATAATCTGAAATGAAGTCTATTGGTCAAAAGTCTGAGGGTGGTTGCTTGTGTGCCCACTCATCCCGAAATTTGTGGAAGAGCTTGGCGGGCATTTAAAATGGGACGCTCACGGCGCGACCGATTGATTGCCCGCCAAAAGGCGCGGGAATGCCCATGCCCAGCTTTCAGTCAAAATTTGCTTGTGATCAGCATCAAGACTAACATTCAAATCTCTGAAGCACAGTCAAAATTAGAACACAGAGCTTGACAAGCTGAGTGATCCGGACGCGGAGTGGCTGAAGCACCATGGCACAATCAAAAAATACATCAGTCGCAACGTGGTGCAGCAGAACACGTCGACACCATGTTGAGCTCAAACCTTCAGTTGGAATAGCATGTTATTGAAGAGAATTTTCTATTTCCACCAAATCTGAATGGAATACAGAGCGAAAGGGTAGTACAATGACCTAAAATATCACGAATAAGATTCATAGATGTCACAGATGACGCGGTCATTGGGCACGGTATTGAAGGAGAAGTACACCGACAATGGTGCCACACACACAGGATTGCGCCAAACTGTTTAAGAGCATAATTTGGGGCACATGAAGTGTAATGGGGCACCTACACTCAAATATATGATCTTGCACATGCAGATCACCATCGGGACCACACATTGAACCCGGATACTGGCGCCGGAATCCAGAGAGACGGATTCATCTATAGTTACAATATGTCAAAATTTAGAACCATCCTGTATAGCATACTTACTTGTGGCATTCCGGGCGCTATAGTGCCCGAAAAAAAGACAAATGATGCATGTGGAAGAGTGAGTCGACAAAAGAACAATAGTCACAACTGAGAACCAGGCCATAAGGGAGCTCCGAGCATACACGCAGCTTGAGGTGCATAGAATAGACACACTCGAGTCACGCAGCAGAAGGCTAAGGGCGTCGGCGACTCTGAAGCAACAGACTGAGATGAGACCCCAAACAAAAAAACCCAGTCAAGAGACAAGCGAGAGGCTCCAGAGCTAGGATACACAGACGAGGAGAGTAGTATATTTGCAGTGGAGGGCGACATGGGAGTGAGAGACAAGCAGGCGCGCTGGCAATTTTTGATGGTTGGGGTTCATGCAACATCGGACAATTTCGGACACAACATTTGGCGGATTACGCAAATTCGGCTGTGGAATGTCGCGTTCCCATGGCAACTGATGGCCGCGTGCGGCAGGGTTGAACAAAAACACAAATTCATTAGAGCGGATTTGGACACAACCAATCCGTATATAGAACCAAAAAAAACATCAGAAAAACAGCTAGACAACGGATGATGAAGGCCTCCAAGGAGTCGAGATGTTGTTCGAAGAACTCTGTACTGTACAATTTCGATCAATTCGGCACAAATCCGGAAATTTTAGTACAATTAAAATCCAAAAGAATTCGGATAAACCGAGAAAAAATTATTGCTGCAATCAAAAAAAATAGGCGTGACGCGTGACTGCCGAATTGAATGAAATTGTACAGTATTGCTGTTTTTTTTGAACCATGACACATTGGATATGACGAGATTTTGTTTGTCCTTGTAATGAAAATGTGATGCTCTGCAAGCGGCTGAAGTTAGGGCGCCCTAAGAACCCGTACCTTACGGTAGTGGGAATCTAACCCCCAAACCGATACGGAACTGAGGCCCAGAAGCGGTTCTCGCCCATGGGCGATATACATTGTCGAAAGTATCCCGTCCAACTCCATATAATCGTGTTTGATTCGGCACACCCCTGTAATCTCACAAAATGAAAAGAAAACTCGCCCCAATTTCCAAGGACACAAATTCGCGCATGGAGCGTACCACTGTTGGCCAACGCATAGAAACACCAATTTGTCCCAAAACAGCGGGGATCACTTCATTTCATTTTGCCGCGTCTGGAATACCTCAAGTATTTCGTCATCTGGTGGCGGGGAGACTTTTTCTGTGCCAGCTCTTTTTTGCGTAGCACTTGAGCCCCATCGCCATGTTCTTTTATGTTTTCCCCCTCTCTTGAGATTAATGTTGGTCATGAGCGACAGACGAGAGGTTTCACAAGGGTAAAGCGTGAGTCGAAGGGAAGGTTAACGGAAAGATAGAGGGAGTACTTGCCGTACGTTAGAGAGGTTGCGGCGAGTCACCGGCAGCCACCCGGTAGCTCTGATGGCATGCGGTGCGGAGTGGCTACTGCTGGGTTGGTGGCTCCGTCGGGCATGTTTTCAGTGTGTTCTGTACACTACTCTCACCTCGTCTCTCATGCAGCGAGCTCTCTTGGAGTCTCAAATATGCTTCACAACTCTGCTCAAAGCTCAGAGGGGCGTGGAGGGTCTGTAATCGTCTCTTTCGCTCGCATACACCAGGGCTACACTGGCATAGTTGTTAGATGGATGAAGATGAAGAAAAACTGTGAACCAGGGAACTCTGTACGACACAGTCAGTACAGCAGCTCTCATGCAGTTCAGTGTAAGAACCAGTATTAATATTTACCTGTACGACACAGTCAGTACAGCAGCTAATTATGTAGTAAGTAAATCTGTAAGTGTATAGGTGGGTAAATACTCATTTACCTCTCACACAGTTCAGTGTAAGAACCAGTGAGAGAAAAAAGACAAAAGATGCGATCACATATGTCGATCTCGCACACGTGCTGGATGCGTAGCAGGATGATCAGATCCTAACAAAAACAAGTTGTTTGACGTCATACCCTTAGTCACCAAATGCGGTAGCCACTCTGCACCGCATGCCGTTAGAGCCACCGGGTGGCTCCTGGTGGCTCTGGTGGCTCACCGCAACCTTTCTGTTGATTTGCGGCCAGAGTCCTGTGTCATTATTCAAATTGAATCGAGACAAGGAAAAGGCGACAATCACACATCAAGCACTTCGTTCAAAAATGTTCAAGGGTGAGGCCTGAATTGAGCATTTTCGGCTCAGTGGGAAGAAAGGGCTAGAATGAAACGTGAATACTAGGTGAAAACAAAGAAACAGTATTGAAATAGCACTCGCAACTAGCCAAGCGAACGTGCCTAGCTGGTTGAATGCAAAAACGCCGCAGTCAAAAGACATTGTTCGCCAGACCGCAGCGCCAGAATCCAAAATTGTGCAAGAGGATATTAAAGGCACCAAGAATCAACGCACCTGTATACGAGTTCGACATAACACTACAGTTCTGTTGCGCCAAAGTGTGCCTGCGTTGACAATTGAAGCAGGGTGAAGCTGCGAGACAGGGCGAGTGAAATGAAACACCCTTGAAAATTAAACGTATCTTTTAGAACTTAAGAGCGAATTGTGATCGATGGTGAAAATTTTGGTAGTCACTACAGCTTGTATTCTATGAAGGTGAGTCATCCGAAATTTACTAGGAGTCATACTTACCTAGCTAAATACGAGGCAGATAATCACTGCTGGTGAGCTACGTGTACTGCGTACTACTGTGAATAAATCCGGGTCGGTTGCGAATACCTGTGCTTTGGTTCCGAGTATAGGAACCCATATTCGGCGTGTTGAGGTAAGCCAAATTCCAACAATGTCGAGCGAGCAAGAGTCCACCCAGGTCACAATGTAATTAATACAAAAACCAATTGAATTTGAATACGAGTTATAGTTAAATAATTGCAGACCCGGAGACGCGAATTCATGATTTTAGAGAAATTCGCCAAGCCCGCAAACAAGACCGTCGTAATGAGGTAGCGTCTCCTTGCCTATAGATCGGCGTCGTCTCGTGAGATGCGTATAATCATTGACAGATGGACAAATTTAATGTGATTCGACTTGGGGATTGGTTAAAGGCACCATGGTTTGTGTCTCAAGCCGACAACTCTCGCCCTAGAACATTCGAATCTCTAGTTCCTGAGCATGTGAATTCTCTGACATGCTGGTATACCGGTGGCGCCAAGTGCATTCAAAAATAATGTTCCGCCAGTGGTGAATATCTGATCTACTCACTCGTCAAACTACAGAACTGGCATCGTATTGTTTGAAACTAGTGGCCAGGGACGGTATTTTGGCCACCCAACGGCTATTGCAGTACCATACTATTGAGAGAGAAGACATTTCGTTGCAGATGTCTTTCTCCGTGTCTTGAACCTCGATGGTATTATCTTCATTCATTCATTTCCATTTTCCACAATTTCACTTCTCTCAATCTATCTCGGCATCGTATCAGTTCCTTCCTATCCCAGTGATATCAGCTCGCTTAATTAATCCTGCCTTGGATAATCCAAGGGAGGTCGATTAATCCATCCTTGGATTATCCAAGGGCTTAGTCGTAGATTAATCTTACATACAAACAAGGTGCAAAAACGGGCTAGGATTAATCTATTGGCAGTAGCTAGGATTAATCTAATGCATTCTGGTGTCGAGTGTCTATTCCCAAAAGGCCCCGATTAAAACTCGAACCATTTAATCCTGCGAACGATTTCCCGATTTAATCCTGCAAACGATCCAATGATTTAATCTCGAGTTATCGTGTACGATTAATCTAGGCAGCGATTGCGCTAAAGGCCCGATTAATACTCGAACGATTTAATCCTGCAAACGATCCAAGGATTTAATCTCGAGGTATCGTGTACAATTAATCTTGGCAGCAATTGCGCTGTAGATTAACTGATCTAGGTTGTGATTAATCAGCCCGACTTCGTATCTCCATTAATTCTCTTACCATGTTAATCTCGTCCTGCTTGCGATTAAATCTGAAGTGTGTTATCTCATATCGTATCTTATCATATCTTATCGCATACCTTTTATGGGCTTGCCTTTCTCGGAATCACAAAACCTCCGCCAAATAGTCCTCCTGCGCCCAAACCTCTTCAGCCGTGGCTCGCTCGACACGGAATCAGAAGCTTACCTCGTAATCTGGCTCCTCCTCTGCGTTGTGCTCCCGCTCCTCCTCCTCTTTCTTGGCCTTCTTCGCGTCAGCAATCTCATCATCGATCACCAGTTGGGGGAGCTTCTTCCACAGCGTCTCGCACTCCCGCGCAAGGTTCGCGTATATTGCAGCTTGCCGGTGTGCGTAGGCCCGCCAGCCCTGGTCATCGCTGTAACCTGAAGCGTTTCGGTCAGTCGCTCGCCCATTCACACAGTACCATATAACATACCCGTCCTCTTCTCCGTCTCCGCCATCTTCGTCCATATCTCACTATTCATCAAGGATCTCGACCTCTTCGTTAGCCCGCTTCAACAGCGCGCGCTCGCGAAACCACTGTACTCGGTCCACTATCTCAAGTCAGTACGCGTAACTTCAATTGTGAGCGAGACATGACTCACTCTCCTCTTCCCATGCCGCCTGTGCCTTTGCGTCAAGTCCAGCTGGTCGCTGCACAGACCAGAACCAAGGCTCGCGGTCCTTCGACCGGCTCGCCTTCAATGCCACTCCACCTTTCCCCCACTGTTCATCCCGGCTCAGAGGCTGGAGCGTAGCGTCATCCCTCGCCAAGCCGAGAGCCCTAAGGCTCCGCCACGAGCGTCGATACGTATCCCCCGCCCACTGGACTTTGTTATGCAATGACTTGAGAAAGTTTCCCGCACGCGTCGTGGCACCGGTACCATAAATGTCTGTCGTCTTCAGGTTCGTATTGAAGTTCTTTGTCCGAATGGTCGTGCGCAACTCCATAATGGAATCGTGCGCCTGTCCCTCGCGTAGTCCGTATTCGACCACTGACAAGTCCGAGAGCTTGAGGCGCGCACGATCTGCCGGACTGAAATCCGAAGGTAGTAGTAGCCGTATTTTCTCTGGCTCGTCCACGTCGATCTCCTTCATGTACTTGTGAAGCTCAGGGACACGGTCGAGCTGCCACTTGCGTAATGCCTTGATGTCTGACTGAAGCCGCTGTCTGGCCGGTGCGAGCACCTCCTCGGTGGATGTAGGCGATGCACGCAATCGCTTCAGACGCTCCCTGGCCAATGTGATCAGCGTATGCCACCTCCGGTGGATTCGAATTGAGCACATACCTGTCTCTTTCCGCCAGTAAAGCGGCACTTATGAGACTGACGTCGCCTGGTCGGCCGCCGCCCGCCGTCGACTCGCCCGAGTGTGTTGCCGCCGCTTCCGCTTCTTTAGCCAGCAGCTTTGTGTATGCCGCCGCATGTGTAGGAGGTCCTACGTAGTAGTCGGTAGGTAAGCAACTATATTCTCGCAGCAAAGCCGCACGTACCTGACTTCATATTGATCTGAAAAACACTACTCCACACACCATTGGAATCGCGTTTCGGATTTTCGTCCTTGGTTTCCCATACTGCCACGGCTTCCGGCCGCTGACCTTTCTGGAACTTGTCGAGCGCCTCGAAGGATGCTGTTCTGGAGCACTGCTCTGACTTCGCCGTCCGGTATAGCCGCGTCAGAGCTTCCGCTGTACTCCATCGTCAGTTCAATAGATATTGTTGCGGGCATTAGTACGTACGCAGCTTGACTGTCTTCTCCCAGTTCCAGTGGTCCGACGTCCCGTCGATAACATCGTGTCTGTGCCCGTCGTTCATCTCCCGCGTGCTACCCGCCGTCAGGTTATGCTCAGCCCACCCCGTCTCGATCATCTCCATACACACCATCCCGACGAAGAGGAGCCAGTTTAGATTATAAATAATCTGGCAGAGCTCTTTGTGGGACAGGATGTGCAGTTTGTTGATGGCGCCGGTAATTTTCTCGAATATCTCGCTCATCTTGGGGAACCACCGCGCAATCCGAATCAGCAGGCGTACACCGTACTGGCACCAAATGTCGTATCCGAAACGAATCCACCGTATGAGTCGCGCGTCAGCGAGCGCATAAACCAAGGCATAGTCGGTATACCCATACCTGCAGTCGCGTTAGCGAAGGAGTATTATGAAGGCCACCTTGTTACATACCCTTCCCCTAGACTGAGATCGACCATGCCCTGAGGCATGTAAAATCCGTGCCACGCACATTGCACCGCGACTACGCCGGTAATGACCGCGTTCTTGAACTTCGAAATTTTTTGCATCCGCGCAGCGTTTAGGTGGTCGCATTCTTGTAGCTGTTTTTTCAGGTTAGCGTCTGGTGGTCTGTGCAAGCCGCAACGTTACCTCTTCTTGTTTCTCGCTCTTGATGAGTTTAACGTACGCCTTGAAGTCCTCGTTGGGAGGGAAATAGGTGTTTCCGTCATTGAGAGCGAAGTCGTTGGGGTCCTCTCGTTTCTTTTTCCGCTGAAGCTTGAAATTACCGTCGCTCGACAGGTATAACGTGTATTTATGCCTGGAATTTCAAATCAAGGAACCAAAAAATAAGGACGCAACTGCAAATACCTTTCCTCCTCTGAAGCGTTCGCCATTTCCTCGGGTGTCATGTTGAAGCCGACCTCCGGACATGCGGGACATCGTAACGCCAACGATGCCGCACGCCGATGAGCAACAAATTCTTCAATACCGTGCGCCTGCCCTGTACGCCGCTGCAGCGTCAGATACCGCCAAATTCGACAGGCGAACAGAAACTCTCGATAACGGTCCTGGTGTCCTCATTAGTACACTAGTTTCCAGTTGCTGAAAGTATTACTTACCGCAATAGTCATTGGGGACGCATTGTTGCTTAACTGACATAAAGCTTTGACATAGTCGTATGCAGACTTCTTGGATGCTAGCGAGTGCACATGGAATTGCTTCATCGCGGTAAACGTGAAGGCAGTCTGCGGTTTGTCGAAGCTGGCAGGGAACAGTCGCACCGCCACGAGTTGCTGCCATCGCGCGTGATCTCCCGGGCGCACGCACTCGCAAAACTCGATCCAAGTCGTGTGGAATCCATTATGGTCCCCGATTGTGAACTGGCCGATATCGGGGTCACCGGGATGACGGTGGGGGCAGTGAGGCTGGCGAGGGTCACGGTGCGGATGTGTTTGCACGAGAAGGTGGATGTGCGATAAATCCTTGACCGGGAACTTGCTTTTGTCGAATGGTCTTGTGGTCGCCAAAGCGTCACGCACAAACATCTTGCCATCCCATCGCTCGATGTGGTGAAAAGGATTGTAGCGATGTTCGCGGACAATGCATGCACGACACCACATGGGCGCGTTAAAGCACTCAAAGCAGCGATATTCCGCAGGCTGTCCACAAGAGCACGGGTGACCCAGTTGCGGATGCGCGAACGTTGCAAGTATGCGGCTCTGGATGTTCGGCATGATCGTCAAGATTTTTGAAATACGGTGGGACTGTCCCTGCACAAACCAATCAATATCACACGCAATGAAGGAATTGGGCTTGGAAGCTTACCTGGTGTCGAGTCGGCTTCTCCAAGTCAGGGCCAAAAGTTTCGGGCGGCGGCCCCAGAGCCTCAGGGTCTTCCATACCCTCCCCCAAAGCATCATCCATAGTCTTGTCATTTACGTTCCCGGGTACAGTTGAGACATCAGGCCCAGAAAGTTGTGTGGACACCGTGTCGGCCAGATCGCTATTGTCCCAGTTTATTATGGCTCCAGAGCGCGTCCACGACCGCGCATTTGGTCACGGTGGTGAGATAAGAGTGGGCGGTGCCGCTGCCACCATGATTGAGGCCGGCTCTGGTTGCGGGGTTACATCGTCATCCTCCGAGTCGGTGTCGTAGCCAACATGGCCTCGAGCGGCAGCCGTGCTTCGACGAGCGCGCTTGGAAGGTGAGTCGGACGCTGTAGCAGCACATTTCATGGCTGGGGCTTGATCTCAAGAAATTCCTCAGTGCCACCCAGGCAACTAAGTGCGAGGTCGGCGAATGACAAGGGATAGAGAACCTGGTCTCAAGAATTCCTCAGTGCCACCCAGGCAACTAAGTGTGAGGTCGGCGAATGACAAGGGATAGTCGTAAATTCGGGTGGATTTGAAGTGCCGAGTTAGTCGTCCAAGTCGTTCGGAGATGAAAGAATAACCCGTAACCCAGGGTGGGATGTCGACCAGGATGTCGTCTCAAAGGCGAGTGTCACAAAAACAATTCGGGGTCAGTGCCACAAAAGCAACTGACGGGGAAGAGGCTGAGCGAGAGAAATCAGAGTGAGAGTAAAGGAGAGAACGTGAGTCGGTCCGGTCACCCGGTCACGCGTGACCTGATGTCTCGCAAAATCACTCAAGTTCGCCAGGGCGATTCCCATTCCATTTGGTGGCTCAAAAATTTCATGGAACACGCGATTAATAGCCAATCATTCATATATTCCCTGTAAACTATCCAAAATCCACAATATTCATAAGGTTTCCCTAACGCTACAGTTACAACTCTTGCGTGAAGGCTTGCATCATCTCCCAGTTTTCCATGAGCGTCACCCCTTGTGCGCGGAGCAGCAGCGCACGACCAGAGGCCACTGGGATCGGTGTGTCCCAAGTTACAGCCCTCCAGCGATTTCCCGCATAAGTCTCGAATTGGGTCGACGCCTTGATTTGGACGTCGGCGAGCTTGAGCTCATTGTCGTCCTGGTCCAGCCACACGTAGCCACCCTCGGGAGGACCTAGAACCACCTTCTTCACTCGCTGATTGTTCTGTGGAGATTGGCTGTCAGTCTCCAAACGTCGCGAGCACTCTAATATCGACTCACAGCCATCCAAAACAGAGCTAAGATGGGTCTCCCGCTTTGGCGTGGTGGCGGCGGCGGCGGCACATGTTTGGGTGGGGAAAATACAGGCGAGTCCGGAAGCTGTGCCAATGCAGCTAGATGTCTGCACTGGGTATCCGACAGAAGAGCGCGTGCCCGCTGACCGATGGTTTTCTGAGTCGCACGGGAACTGGAAGCCACCGCATTTGCTTGCGAGGATCGCATCATGGAGGAAGAGGAAGGGATTAGGAAGTAGTTTGTACGAAGAACGGTGATCGCACCAAAACCCGGTGGCACAGAATTCGTGCATTGTTTGTCTCCAAAGCGTCATCCCACCAAAGTCGCGCCCATACCAAGTGACACTGGTTCCACTCGATTAACACTAATAACACCGCTATAATGGAATCGGGCGGCAACTGAAGCAGTTGTACCTGCAAAATAGGTGTCAGCCTCGGGAAGAGTACAAGGACAAAATGAGAAATGGTGGAACGGAAACGGGGTGAGGGAGGAGTAAGGAGGGGGTGTTATGGACTCATCCCGATGCATCCGGAGTCCCTCAGCGAAGTTGTGAAGGAGTAGGAATGCGGGGAGTGTTGGTAACCCTAACCCTAAGCCGATATGTGTTGGAGGGCGTCAAGTCGTTCGCAGATCACACCCGAAGCAGCTGCAAGATGGTTTTGAATTCGTTGTTATATATTACAATTTCTTTTGTTGGTGTGGAGGTGTTTGTGGAAATATTATTTATGGGCTTTCCCCCGAGACTCTCCGTCGATGTCCATAACAAACTCCCCGCGCTCGGTATCGATCTCCCCGGCCGGGCTCACTGCAACGGCCTCGTGCTCAAGCCGCAGAGGAACGACGGCGGCGCGCCCGAAGAAGTGGTAGAACGTCTGAGTATGATACCGCGCCAGACACTCCTCGAGCTCGGTAATGGTGGTAGATTTCCAGTACTCCGGCTTGCGCTCGCTGGCGAGTATCACTGCGTCCGGCCGAGGGCGGTACGTCCAATCCTCCATGAGCCGCGCCAGACGCAAGAGATGAGGTAGCCGGTCTGATAGCGAGATGGCGGCGAATCCCTTTCTGCTTTTGCTCAGGTCGGGAGCGAGCAGACCACCAGGGAAACAGGCCACACAATCTTCGTGTCGGTCGACGCCACACGCCTGCTCGTCCAGTGCGCACAACTCAAAGCGAAAATTCATCTCCGCTAGCTCCCACGTAATCTCCTTCGCTCGAGCAGGCATCGTGGGCGGTACATTCACCTGAGCAACGGGGAAGCCGTCGAGTGTATTGATGCCACATGCGCGCAATGCCGGCCCCAGTATGCGTTCGACACTGGTGGTGCGCTTCTCCGCCTGGCTCTTGTGCCTCCCTTGAACAACGAGTTTCCCCTGTAGTGCGTCGCGCCACTCGGCGGCTGACATGGATTCGTGGGGTTCGTTGACATCCCCCATTCTGTAGAGCAGAGCGTCGCGGATGAACTGGTAGTGGTGAAGGTACATGTCGCGGCGCCCGTCGGAGCCAATCACTAAGGCCGGCTCGGGGAAGACGTAGACGTTTCGGGGGTGTGGGCCGCAGAGAGGTGTCAGAGACGTGTCGACAGCTGCAAGCGCCGCTCTCCAAGACGGAATGGCGGGAGCCATGTAGGGAGTGTCAAAGTGCGCGAATTTGTTTCTCTGTTGGAAGTGGGCGTCTTGGTTTCGATTATGGTCGGGTCGAGGGCGATCATCTGCAAAGTGTGAGAAGCTAGCAAACGTGAATGAAAGACAGGTGCCGCACATGGTTTCTGCCGGGATGACTTGCCCCCCACGATGGACGACTTGACGACGCTCGGTCCCGCCGCACTTGGAGCCCTGCTGGGTCCGGCCACAGGCATTTTGATCGCCCTCGCTGTATGGCCGGATGCAAACGGATTTTTGTACCAAGGCAGCGTGCTGGTTCCTCGATGAAGATTTTGGATGCGCTGTTCGAGCGTGGGGCCTCCTTTGATAGGCGAAAATCCTTGCACTACAGCCAACTGTAGCGACTCCGCGGGATCGAGCGGCTTCACCACCCGGAGGATATTATCCTCGTGGAACGCACTCAAGGGGCGTATGAACCAGTACGGCAATCTCGCGCGATGAAATTGCTCCGCCACGAGTGGATCCATGGTGAAGACTCCGACCACGTCGACGTCGGAGGCGCCACCAAAGCGGGAGGTTTCCGTCATGCGTGGTTGATAGATCGTAATCCAATCCAACAGGCCGTACACTTCAGCAGTTGGTGCACTGGTGGTGACAAGGCCGAAATTCTAGCGCCGCTGAGTTTACCCAGCCCACACGTCAGAGTGTGCCCGGTTTGAGGACAAACAAAATCGCGGCGACCCGGATTCCACCACATGATGGAGATGTCGTCTGAGTGCGGTCCAGTGCGTCTGGGGATCGCGCCTAGATGGCAGTAGGTCTCGCTGTAGTGATGGGCCACAGTGTAGGATCGTCCGGACCCCAGCGCATGTCCTGGCTAAGGAGGAGCTCGTCTCCTGCGGGTGGGAGACCGGGAACGTAGTCGGCGTTCGTGGTGATGTAGCAAGACGTGCTTCCCACCAAGACATGTGCGGCGACCCTCCCATCGTAAGGGCCAAGGCGCGTTTCTAGAATAAAAGTGGTCAGCAATGCATCATTGGGGTCTGTCGTACAAAACGAACAGATAGGACAGGGATGTAAGGGACTGCAGCACACAGCTGACAGACCTAGACTTGACGAAAAATACTTACTGTTAAGATCGCGATATTCCAAAAGATTCACGCCATTGTGTATCGAGGGGGCGTCGGCAACACTGGATGGATTCATTTGCTGCCGTCGATGTTCTTGGTCTCGATGAGAAAAAAACCTGTGGGCGACGGGACCGAGTGCGGTGTAAGTCAAGAGACTTGGGTTGGTCGTGTCGTGAACTTGAAGTAAAGAAAGGCTTTGGAAAGTAGTCTGTGGTACAAAACCAACAGACCGAGATGGTCTGTAGCACAAAGCTAACAGACAAGGTCGATGATGGTGGTAGTGGTGAAGGCTTGAGTGACCGGCGTTGATGCGCTGATGGCTCCGGTCACGCGATCAGCTGTCTCTTGCTTCCAAGTCTCACTCGCTCACTGTGTGCCGCCCTCGCTCTCGTCCCAACCTCGCTCTCGTCGCCGTCTGTTAGCTTTGTGCTACAGACTATTTCTCGGTCTGTTGGTTTTGTACCACAAACAGCCCTGGAAGGCTTTCAATTACATCAGAACGGTTAATTCTGGCGGTACTTGCACCTGGTCAACACGTCTGGGCAACATCTGGAACGACAACTTCTCGGGGCTACACACACGCGCTCGGTAATTAGTCTTCTTGTCAATGATCGACGCACCCCCGGGATTCCCAAACAAGCAAGAGGCCAAAGCGTCAAATAATAATAACAATGCGAGTCTGGCTCCACCGACTTACCTTCTACTCTAACCATGACCGACTCTCCAGAAATGCGCTGGCTCAAGTCCCAAATCCCTCGCCCTGCCGGTTGGCGAACTTGTCCCAAGAACAAGGAACACCACATTTCAATGCACGTCGCCGTACGCTACATCCACGGCGTGCCCCCGGACGTCACTCGGTTTGGTGAACAGGCCGTACAGGTGAGGACGATATTTGCGCCCCTGCGGTTTATTTCTTACCTCATTGGACAGTGTTCTGAGCGTCCTTGCCGGAAAGTCTACACTTTGGATGCCGCCCGCATTGCAGAACTGCGCCCGCATTTCCTGACTCTGAAAGCTGAAAGCGATCGCCTTCGAGGAATCCAGCGTGCGACCACCATGCAATCAAGAAAAGCAGCCCAGAAACAGCAGCAGCAAGTCCCTCCTGCGACCAAGCCAGCAAAGAAGAAGGCTCGAGAGGAGAATGCCACTGGGAAAGGCAAGGGTCACAACGATGGTAGGTGGCATTATTACTTTTAATTCTTCTCTCCTTCCTTCCAATCTAACCCGCTCTTAGTTCGCTCCGCTGCTGCCCGCGCTCCTGCTACCGTCATCCGCACCTCCCCTTCGGCGATCTCCTCTTCAGCAACCAGCACGCCCGCGTCAGTCGTGGTCCACTCGACGCCGATTGTTGCCCCTGTTGAATATGACGAATATGATCCTAACTTATTCGAGATTTCTGCCGCTGAAAGTAGGTCGCAATCGCGGTTGGTTTGGCCAATGTAGCTAATATTTAATATTTATTTGCTTAGCGCGTGAGCTCCAAGTCGCCGTATACACCGACCACGACCAACCTCCCTTGGAGTTCCGCGTTAGCGTTCGGGGCCTCGACCACTTCGACTTCACCTCACTCAACGCCGCGAAGGTCGTCGGTGCTGTCCCTGAAATGGGCCAACCCGCCGCGCATTACATGTGGTACTCCGCCCTTGATGACAAGTGGCTACGCGTCGGGTCCCCTGTGAGCCTGAGAGGACGGGGCTCTTATATGATCCTGAGGAATGGGCATGTACCCGAGGACGCGTGTCCAGGGTTGCTCGGTTTCGTGGTCGACGCCCTCAAATCCATCCTTGATGAAGCCGGCGGTAGGTTTGAATCTAGTATCATGGGCGTGGCCTGATCGACTTTCAGACATTTATGATAATACTACCGGGGACGCCGACACCAGCGATTGGGGTGTTTTCGCTGACCCCGAGCTCCTGACTGAGGACGGCGCGAGCTCCGACTTTGGGTTCGATGTGAGCGTACCGTCGTCGCCCTCGCCGTCGTCTGGCAACGCCTCCTCCCCTCTCAAGAGAAGGTGGACTAGCGAACACGCGGAGGAAGCAGTGGTGATCGAGGAGGAGGAGAAAAATGTGTCCAAGCTTAAGCACCCACGTCTCGTTGGCTCAATGGTCGAGCCCATCGTGTTAGATTGAAATAGTCACTATTTTCTGTTTGACATCATATTGAATGTGATCGTGTATGCCATACATTTTTCTCACCTTTATCCTCAGAGAATTCAAATGCTTTCCGTGTGTAGGAAACTATGGCACATGGCATCGGGCCCAGGTACGGCTTAACTTCTGCTTTGAAGTGCAGTGCTCATATTCAAAGCGCAGTACAATAGTATTTGGTTTTCCTTTCGTGGCTAGTGGCACATCAAAAGCGCCGGTACAATGGGTGATTTCAACGAAAACCAAACAATGCGAGCCACCCTAGCTTTCCTCCATTTCTTTTAAACAACCACGCAAGTTTTTAGCTGCCACCCAACCATTTATTACGCCCAGGTTATTCTACTCTTCACGCACGATGACTGGTCCTACTCGGAACATTCGCCACCCTTCTTCTCGCAGTACCATTGTATTCGTCGACCATGCCCGCCTTCGTGCAGACCAACCACGCTTCGACATCAACACCAGCTCCACTTTGGAAGATGCAGCAGTTGTAAAGTGCTTCACCCGCAAGGAGCTCGACGATATGGCTGCGCGCAACCCATGGATCATTAGTCAGTCGTGCAAAGAGTGCTTCCTACCCGTTGCGCTTTGGGGTTTCGGGTGGTACATTATCGACAAAGAAGACAACTCGTTGGATCCGTGCGATCTGATTTGCAAAGCTTGCTGGAAGTACTCCCTCAGCAATCCCCGATTCAATTGGGAGGAGGATACGGAGATAGCCCCAGAGGTGATTTCAAGGTGTTCCCTCTTCGATTGCTTTCTGATTTCGCCCTTTAGTGCACATGCCCTCCTGGTTCCGTGGCGTGCCAGGAAATTGCCACCGGCTGCGAACTTCATAATGGTGCGGTGGTTGGTTTTCTTCAACGCACTATTGATGATCTGACCTTGGACTTACAGTTCCTGCCTTGACGGAGGCGCCCCGCGGCCGCACCTACCTTCGCCGCCACAAGACGCGCACTGAAGTGCGGGACGACCTCGAGCGCCTCGTCAGGCGCCGCGGGCTCGCTTTGGATGACGAGATCCAACTCCGCGAGCAGGGTCTCGCAAACGGCGAACCATACGACCTCTATGCCGACGACTATGAAAAAGTCAGCCGCCAACTGGAGGAAGTTTTTGCGTTGCGGGAAGAGTTCCGCAAGACGCGGCTTGCCAACTTCCGCATGCCACCGCTCTCGCCCCCACGTAAGTGCTTTGATTTATTCACGATTTATTCACTCGGTTTCTTTCTCCGAACTAATTGCTTCACCCAGCGCCAATCGAGACCCTGCCCACACGTGCGCCGTGTGTTACGGTTCGTCGCCCACCTACTAATCCCGTTTATCTCCTCTTGTTAGAGGGGAAGATATGGTGTGTGTACGCCCTCTAGTTAGAGGAGATACTCCGAATCCTCCCATGCTGCAGAATACGCTACGAAAATGCTGGAAACATGCTGCAGATCATGCTGCAGTGGACTTGTAGCACTTCAGGTATGTCCTTAAGTAAGCTACACATCACCGCCATCAGCGGCAGGCATCCCTTCCCAAAAAGGAAATTACCCAAGAAAAAAAATCAATAATTATTGTATTTCTCAACTCAAATGAGTCGCACTGACCCAAAAAGGAAATTCCTGATATAATATAGCCAAAAAATCGAAAATTGATAGAAAATTCACTCCAAGCTAAGATCACAGCCTCCACCTTCTGCACCGTCCACTACCAGTACAGACATCTGATACATCAGCTCAGAGTGGTCTATATAGGGGCTACTCCCAGCTAACTTGGATAACTTTTGATAATTATGATACTGATACCATCAGTTTATCTTTCCCAAAAAGGGCAGACTATCCTTATCTTTGACTGTAAGGTATTATGTCTCATGGGGTTAGACACCACAACCTCTCCAATCACCCAAATCAGTTTAAATGAATATTTTATTGCTATTTATCGCCGCGTTTGGGAATGTTTTTGCATTTTGCGCCTCAACCAGACCGCTGATCACAAAACAGATTTGACAGCCAGATAGAGCTTTTTTAGGTCTACAACTTTGATTTTGCTGACACATTTCCTTTTTTAGCCACTATGCTTTTCGCCCAAAAAGGAAATACTTTGGTTTTGCCATTGCTTGGGTGCAGATTGGCTGTTTTCCTTGGTTTAACTTTGAAGTTGTCATGTTTTGTGGATGTGGATGTAGCCTGAGTCACATTGAGAGGTAGGGAAACAGAGTAACATGGACATCATATCCAAACCTCGAAATGTATTTCGTGTTTTGCACCACAACCAGGGCACTAATCGCAAAACGGATTGGACAGCCGGAGACCGCCGAAGCGGCTCTACAGCTTTGGTTTCAACTCTATTTTTGGATTTTTTGGCGTCTCAGAGTCTTCAGGCTGACACATTTCCATTTTTGGCCACTACGCTTTTCGCCCAAAAAGGAAATTTTGCGTTTTCCCCCTTATTTGGGCGCATATTGGCCGTTCTCCTTCATCTAACTTTGCAGTTATTACCCTCTCTTTAAAATTACGCTTCTCCGTCCGTCCGAAGCCATTTAAAACTCCGCTGGTCAGTTGACACACCGCGATCCGAGATTAATCCGTCTGAACTGCTTTTAAACTCCGCTATAAGCGGAAGGGGATGCGGGGCCGCAAAGCGGCCGAGCAGCTGCTTGTCATACTTTATGGATGTGGATGAGGTTCACACCACATTTTGAGGCATGTCTAACCCCATGAGACATAATACCTTACAGTCAAAGATAAGGATAGTCTGCCCTTTTTGGGAAAGATAAACTGATGGTATCAGTATCATAATTATCAAAAGTTATCCAAGTTAGCTGGGAGTAGCCCCTATATAGACCACTCTGAGCTGATGTATCAGATGTCTGTACTGGTAGTGGACGGTGCAGAAGGTGGAGGCTGTGATCTTAGCTTGGAGTGAATTTTCTATCAATTTTCGATTTTTTGGCTATATTATATCAGGAATTTCCTTTTTGGGTCAGTGCGACTCATTTGAGTTGAGAAATACAATAATTATTGATTTTTTTTCTTGGGTAATTTCCTTTTTGGGAAGGGATGCCTGCCGCTGATGGCGGTGATGTGTAGCTTACTTAAGGACATACCTGAAGTGCTACAAGTCCACTGCAGCATGATCTGCAGCATGTTTCCAGCATTTTCGTAGCGTATTCTGCAGCATGGGAGGATTCGGAGTATCTCCTCTAACTAGAGGGCGTACACACACCATATCTTCCCCTCTAACAAGAGGAGATAAACGGGATTAGTAGGTGTCGTCGCCTTGCCGATTCACCATCCATGTAAACTGTAGTACATTATGTGTTGTAAATACGTCTTGTTGTTCTTCTGTAGTCTATTTAATGTTTTCCCAAAAAATTTGCGCTTTTGTACTGCATATTGGCTCAATATAGATAAACAAATCAAAATTCCCTTGAATGAACGCGCCGACGCGCGCGCAAGGAATTACACGTGACCGTTATGCACACGAGATCGCCGTGACTGACAAGTGACCGGCTGCAGACTTACCTCCACCATCTCCAGACTCGACTCACGCGAGTTGCCTCTGTGGCACTCATGGAGGCCTGGAGTTGCTTTTGTAGCACTCCTCATATGCACCCCGGCAGAGCTCGCCCCTGAAATGGTTCTGGTCGCGACTCGCAACGACAAGTGACTGGCTGCAGACTTACCTCCACTATCTCAAGACCCGACTCGCGCGAGTTGCCTCTGTGGCACTGGCGGAGGCCTGTTGCTTTTGTAGCACTCCGCATATCCACCCCGGCAAAGCTCACCACTGAAATGGATCTGGTCGCAAAGCTCGAGAGTCGGTTAGACGGCTCAACCGTGAAGATAAATAGACTGCCTCAGGACTGAATCAGAGGCGACCCTTTTCTCTTTCTCGTCTCTTGTGGTAAATTCAGAACTGGGAAATGTGCGTGGTTTTTGGTGAAACTGATCTGGCAGGGAGCGGATGGCGCCGTCTGGTAAGACCGAAGTTTGGACGAGTGTAAGTTATCCCGGGAACTCTCGAAGAAATAATGCTAGTAGTGGGAGCTTTGCACCGATTATTAGCTCGTTAATTCGGCTACGTTCAGACTTCCAGACTTGTTTTTTTATTTACAAGGAACGCTCATTCGTCATACATGGGATGGCGTACAGGTGGTTCTCTGATCTTTCGAATCCAATCCTTAATAATGGACGCCACGAACTCCAGCGCCGCGCACTTCTCCGAGAAATGTTCGCGATGGCGAACTGCGCAACCCTTGCAGGGATAGGGAACTCGTTTAGCGCCAATTTGGGCCAGTGTTAAGTGAGTGAGACGCTCTGGATGTAATGGGAGGCGGCGCTGCAGGTGAGTAAAGTGAAACCTACCGATAAGCTTGGGATGATCGGTCTTGTAGTAGAAGCACCAGATGATTTCCTTGCCATCGCATTTGGCGTGTCCGGCGCGCCGAGCGTCCATATCGATGGCCTCGCCGACTTTGATGTCGAGGTAGTCGAGGTCGTCGTCGTCGGCAATGGTGGGCGAATTTTGTAGGATGTCCCAGTGCAAGCGGACGTGGACGTAGACGTGGCCTGGTTTCTCAAGATAGGGACGGAGGTTGAGCAGCGCGGCGCACACGTCAGTAGGGGGCATTCGACGACTATAAAAGATTAGATAGACACAATCATGCAGCTCGTAAAACGACTACATTCTGGCGAGGATCTTCTGGTGTTCGTCGTCAGGGATATCGGCGACCGCATAGGATGTCTGCCACGGCATCTGAGGAGAAGGTAAGGTAGAATGAAGACTGAAACTGGGAGACTTACCTGTGCTGGAAGTAAGGTCGAAGTGGCGGAGTTGAGTCTGGAGCAAGAAGAAATGAGAAAGGAAGGGAAGGGAGTCGGGATGGAAAGGCCAGTTCGACGTCGTTGAGATTACTTACCTGTGCTAAAAGCAAGCGTGAAGTCGGGTGAGTCGAGTGGGGAAGGTATGAAGAAAGAGAGGGCGGAAGCAGGGCAGGATCGAAATCGCCAAGGAATGAAGGTGAGGCGGAATGGTAAGTTGCAACTCTGTCATTCTAGCAGGAAGAACTCACCTGTTCGAGTAGGAAGACTGAGGTCGAGCCACTGTGTCGACAACCCAAGAACGTTCGAAAGAAGTCAGGTTATAAAATGAGGTGCGTACCAGCGGAGATTAGAGAGCAGGAGAGGTTAACAACAGGTAGATTGTCGACTGGAACAGTCAGACTACCTACTGGACTGGTTTTCGACACGGCGACGAATTGAGTATACACGGGGATCCGTTGCAGGGGTAAATGTGTTGCGAAAAACAATGACACAGAAAATTTTATTTTTTGGTCAATGTAAGAGCGCATTGAATTCGAGCTCAAACTACGGGAGTCGCCTCTATGGAATAAACACGATCTTTACTTCCACCAATTGCAGCACGTGATCATGTGTTACGGCAGTCACCGTGACGAGTTACTGCTTTGCGTCTTACCTCCACACTCCGGGACTCGAGTTGCTTGTGTAGCACTCGTTCGCATGCTCTGAGTTGCTTCTGTAGCACTCGCGAGCTATTCAACCAGCACACTCTGGTCTGTCTGTCTCCGTCATACCCGATAAGGAAAATCGAAGTGGGGTCAAAGCAAAATTCAAAGTGTTGGTGGCAGGACCTCATTGTTTTGACGCGGTGGCAGGTTAACCGCTTTCTTCTGCTCCATCACCATCTCACTCCTGCAATAATTTCTGGATCTCATGGCTTCACCCGACACTACTGCAGCGCCTGACACTGGTGCTACTACAGTTCCCGAAGGCACCGTAATATATAAGAAGATGACCAAGGCGGAGTTGCATGCGGCGGTGAAACAGTGCACTTATCGTGCGTGCGAAATGCATGATATATTGCCTAGTGCCAAAACAATAAAACAACCACCACACACAACACACACTACTACTCCCAAAGATCAAGTGCTTCTCCTGTGAGTTCGGGTCCGGGCCGTAGTATGCGACCAGCAGGTTTGAACAACACAAAATATGTCTCTTTATCTTTCCTAGGTCCGAAGACTGTCCATTCAACAATTCCTCAACAATAAACAAACACTCTCAACAAAGCTCCTAGCCAACCACGATGAACGATAAGAAAAGGGTGGATACAAGGCACTTGACTGATTAGGTCAAGAAACCAGGGCAGAGTTTTGTAAGGTTTGCGCAAATCCTCTCAATGAGGCTACTCCAAATGACTTTCAATGCTCACACACTAGGCAGCCCTAAAATGTGGACCTGTCATCTCCGTGAACAGGGACGTTTTACACTACTTTGGGTAAGGCTCTAGCCCACTACCAGCGTCCAGTAAGTCGATCCAACACACTACAGATGGCGCTAGGGCAGATCCAGGAATTAATTCAACTGCAGATGGCACTAGGGCGGATCCGGGGTGCAGGCAAAGCTACTGACAAGTGGCAGTCCGACTAGGACAGATTAACCTTGCTCATCTTCTTCTGTTAAGGCTTTACAAGAAACACCACAAGTGTCCAGTAGGTCGATCCAACACACTACGGATGGCGCTAGGGCCGATCCGGGGTGAAGGCAAAGCTACTGACAAGTCATGATCGCTCCTAGCAAGGTGAACACCCTGGTTTTGTACGTGGAGATCCCTAGGGACCAACAACGCGAATCCAGGTCATATTTAACTCAAGACCACTCGAGTCAACTCCCTGTGAGCTTTCTCAAGCTAATCACACTCGTTACTTCCTCAGTCAATCAAACACAAGGTTCCAAAGTCAAATAGTTCTTGGTTTCTATACAGACTACAAACAGAGATAGAACAAATCTCCATAAGCAATCTGGGGGCTACCAGCACCACCACTGTCCTAGGGACTAGAAAGCGAGCGAATCAGGACCACTCCATGATTGCTACAGCTCACAGTTCCACCTAGACTGAGGTGCGATGATATCCTCCTTTGCTATGGAGTTTACAGTGTGCTTATATACTACTACAGGGCAAATGGGTGAATAAACATAAATGACAAGTGTTCTAGGGATGCCGGGGTGATTCCTCATGATTCCTGTGGTGCTCAGTCATCATCCGATGGCTGCTGACATTCTTCTGCTGTCAAATCGTGGGAATTTGCAATTGTTGGTCTTCCGAGAGTGCGTAGCCTCTCGGCTTCTGTCAAACTCTGGGCCAGTGCATAATTCCACTAGTCAAAGTGCACTGCCATGGCCCCACATATCCACTAGCTACTCCGAGCCAATGGGATGCTGTTCTTTACAAAGCTGTCTGCACAATCACACAGGCAACGGTACCGGATCAAATGCGTGGGAATACTTCCGGTAACTTCCGTACATTGAGCGCGAGCCATAATTCAAGCTCTTGGCATTGAATCCTTCCTGTGCAAGTGCCCTAGGACCAACTCCTTATGTCCTAGCATGCACTGCCTGTTCATTTAAGGTCATTCTGGATGAGCAGGGCTCGGAACAAGTGCTTTAGTTCCATGTCTACTGTAATTAAGGTTCCTCTTAGCCTAGGAGCGATGCTAGGACATCTCCTAGACAGCTAGGGCCACCTCAATCGATGGTAATCAATCAAATACTCGCGCTAGGGCGATTTACAATGTCTGGTCTCGTTGGGTTCCTTGTCTGAATATTCCTCAATGAATGTATGGGCAATTGTTTATATCTCCAGTTGATAATGTACTGGGCCTAGCGCTAGCGCGTCCCACTAGCGTTGCCACAGCACTACAGCCAGCAGCTGGAGCTCGCTCTGACTCTCCTCTATGTCACCAAACAGAGGTCTTGAGTACTAGCTTATAGTAACTCCAAGATACTGTGTTGCAATCCATTGGTTGTTTATGTAATGGGCCTAGGAATCGCAAAAACAGCAAAAAGGACGTGCATTGGTTCTTGCACCATCTCAGCGGGCCTCGCAGAAGACCCCACCTTCGAGTACGTGATCACAAAACTCTTACCGCTGTTCGAGGCCAAGGCGCAAGAGCCGGATTCCGGTGGCAAGCTCGTCAAGTACGTCAAGGGGGACCTCTTCGACCTGATTGCGGCCGAGTTGAACCTGGGGGCCAAAGGCTACAATTTAGGTGCTTTCAAGAATGTAAATATTTCCTTCCGCGATGCCACCCGTGTATCTTTATTGTCATTGACCGCCCGGTACAGACCCTTTACACCACGTTGAAAAATAATCGGAACCAACAACCCAAAAAGAAGAGCACGTCGATAACTCAACCCAAGAAGCCGACCAACCCGACGACGAAGCCGCCGAAGGGCCGTTCCGCGTTTGACGAGTTCCGTGAACGCCACCACGCCGAAATTCAGGCGCGCGCTGATAAAGAACTGGTTGGGGTCCAGCGGACGGCGCAGGACGGCAAGGGGCTGGCGGTGTTCAACAGAATTCTCAACGAGCAGTGGTCCGCTGTCACCGACGAGGAGAAGGCGGAGATGGGGGTGCTAGCGGACGAAAAGAAGGCGAAGCGTGCAGCTGGACCAACCACAGAGGATCTGGCCGTGTCAGTGTTTGAGCTCACTCACTGAGATACTGTCGCCTAACTGTTATTGCAGCTCCCAGGCGAATGCCGGGGATGACCTTCACAAGGCCCTCAAGGCGTACATCGGCCATGACTGGAATCAACTGGGGAACACTGCGTTTTTCCTCCGAGGCGCGTACACTAATGCCAATGGCGAGGTGAAACGATTCTTGTACGTCAGCTCGTTTGAATTTCGGGGCATTGCTGACTTGGCGTATAGCACCACCGTCGGCCCAGAAGAGGACACCCCGCCTTTTTTGTCGTCAGACGAAGAGAGACATGCCTTCGGACGATGGGCCAAGAAAGTCCTGAAGGGTAAGTGGTCTGCATCTGACGGCGTTTGTGGCGCTGAGTTTATGGACAGCGAGCACACCTACCGCACAGAAACAAGCCGATGTCATGTTTCCCGAAGTCGACGTAGACGCAGAGTCACCGGATATGCTCAAAGAGATACTCAAGGGGCTGACAGGGCAACCAGGCAAGTCTACGATTTGCTGAGGAGCAGGAGGATCAAACTGATAGGCACGCAGAAGGCACCCAGCACCCGGTCTCGATAATGATCGAGGGCCAGTTCAAGGTCGACTTGGATGCCGCTACCGACCAACAGGTGAGTTGTTGTGAGCACGGTACGGGCATTGCTTATGGATCTCAGATGCGCGAGTACTGCCGGCATATCCTGGCGATCCAGAAACAGGGAGCCGCCGCCCAAGTGACCCCTCCGGCTGGTTCCGCTGATAAGCAGTGAATTCGCCCAAGCTTGAAAGTTGCATATTTCATGCATTACAAGTGTAGTTCACATAGCACATCTTGGGTCTATGAGATATCCCACCTCAGTAGACCAGGAGCTATTTGCTGAAAACCCAATCTGGAACTGGTTGCGGATGAGTATCCAGAAAACACACATACTGGGTACCTCCGACTAATATGCCACTGGTACTGGATCCCACTGTTGTATCATCGACAGAAGGTTGCGGATAGTCCAAATGATCATCAGGGAATATAATATCCACTCTGAGGGCACCCATTTGGAGGCATCCTCAACTTGTGCAGTTTCTGGATTTTTTGATATCCAGAACAGGCGATGTTGAAGGAGTGTCTGTCAGACATGTGATCTAGACTTGTTATGTCCGATATTTCCGAATATATCCGAGATGGGTACATCCGGAATCACTCCGATCATATATTGATCGTCCCAATTGGGAAACTAGAAGTCTTGACTTCATAACTCAAGAACTACTGAGGCTAGAGAAGAGTTCAGGGTGTCCACTGAAAGGGCTCGCTGTCTGGACTTCTGTAGAGCTGCTCAAGTTGAAGGGAAACCTACCATGTCCGAATTATCTTTGGTTTGATCCCAGTGAAACTGTGATCGAATTAAAGGCACCCACTGGACACATAGGGTTCTCTTGGCAACTAGAACACAAGAAGTTCGTTTGGACAGAACTCAGGCAATACTGAAGCTATTGGGAAGTGTGTAGTGTCCCTGGGAAGGGATTTACTCGAAGCTTTCCAATATCTGGTTGTTCCCAAGGGAAATCCGCAAACTTAACATACTGGTATCCAAGAATAACTGGGTTTGATCGCAGTGCAACTGTGATCGAATTAAAGTCGACCACAGGACATATAGGGTCTCTTGGCAACTGGAGCACCAAAGGTTCTTTTGGGCAATGCTCAGTGAATATTAGAGCTACTGAGAAGTACAGGGTGTCCCTGGCAAGGGCAAGACTCCAAGTTCTTCAGTAGCTGGTCATCCAGAAGGGAAAACCGCAAAGTTCACGAACTGGGTTCCAAGAATAGCTCACCGATCGAATTAGTTACAGGAACAGGCAACACATATGACATTCAGGGGAACACTTTGACTCATTCAATTCAGTAGTTAATAATAGATTAAATTGTACAGTATATAAGGAGCACAGTCTGTAGGAAGACAGCACGGAGCCCCTACCCGGACGCTGAATGCGGAGATGACTGATGGTCTCTCCAGCGAGTAAAGAAGGGCGGGGCTTCCGGCTTGATTCATCGAGGCTAGTCTGAAAGGACCTGCTTGTATTTTCAAGTTATAATCAATCAATCAGCTTTATTCTGGATTTTCCCTTGTGTGTTGCGACATAGCAGACGGGTTTAAAGGCAGTAGTCCTACCGTGCTGTGAGTGTGTGTTCCAGATTTGTATTCAACGTAGCAGACGGGTTTAAAGGCTGTAGTCCTACCGTGCTGTGAGTGTGTGTTCCGGATTTGTTGCGTGTTGTGTATCAATTTGGTTCACTGCTCTTAACCGAGGTTGGAGTGGGTGACCCAGAGTTGCAAAACTATAAATTGAACCTTGTCTGTGTACAAACCTGGGACATGTTGCGATTCGTTGCTTCTGAAGTAGCAGGTCCAAAGTTGAAGAGCCGTAAACTCTTGAACTTGTGTTTGCCTGCGGGTTTTCTGGATTTGTGTTGCAAGAGCAGCGTGGATGGTCAGCTTGGCTCCCGTGTGTCTTCTATCGGCACACAAAGACCCATAACTCGACTGTGCTCCTTGGTAGAACATGGATGTGGTTGTGGTAGATTGGTTAGGTGTGGTTGATGTTTAGTTTGGGTGTTCTGGATTTTCCCATCCAGAACACGGTCGCATTCTATCATCTGGCACTCAGCTCGTCGGACTACTGCACTACTACATTTCAACCTTGGGCCAGCGGCAACCGTTTCACCGCCGCACTGGCACCTGAGGGAGCCAACCTCGTGCCACCGCCCCCTCCTGCCGGTCCACCCGCACCTGAGGGAGTCAACGTCCCGCCACTGCCCACTCCCGCCAGTCCACCCGCATCTGAGGGAGACAACGTCCCGCCGCCGCCCACTCCCGTGAGTCCAGCCGTATCTGAGGGAGACAACGTCTCGCCGCCGCCCACTACCGCCAGTCCACCCGCACCTACGGGAGACAACCTCGTGCCACCGCCCCCTCCTGCCGATCCACCCGTACCTGAGGGAGCCAACGTCCCGCCGCCGCCCCCTCCCGCCGGTCCACTCGCACCTGAGGGAGATGTCGTGCCGCCGCCCCCTCCCGCCGGTCCACTCGCACCTGAAGGAGATGTCGTGCCACCGCCCCCTCCCGCCGGTCCATTCACACCTGGAGACGCTATCATGCCACCACCCGCAATGCCGTCTGGAAAGCGAGGCCGGCCCCCACCAAGAAGGCGAAAGGGAAAGGTAAAGGTAAACGCAAAAATAGCGAGGGCGGAGAAGGGGCGCAGGGGGGAAATGACGAGAATGACGAGCCCGCACCACCAAGGCCGACGAAACGGCGTCGAGTAGTGCCCGACATGCCCGACGCGCCCCCGCCTTCCCCGCGTCGCTTGCGGGATGTACCGGCTGGATTAACATGGGAAGGGATTAAATCCTTATGATTAGATTAATCTTAAGGTACAAGATATACTACTAGGGTGACCGCATACTTAATGCAAGGTAGGATTAATCCAGATTTAATCCACGACTAAGGCCTTGGATTATCCAAGGTTGGATTAATCGAGCTCCCTTGGATTATCCAAGGGAGGATTAATCTTCCCTGCTGCAAATGTTGCCTATCCTCATCGGGAAAGAAGTATCTTCTTCCTGTTGAAGTGTCGATTTCCGACGATCGTTCGCCCCGACACTGTCGGGAAAAACCCTGTGTTTATTTCGTTGCACATTACTCATATCTTAAGCAGATGAACTGATTTTATGTGCGCATGTTTCTATTCTTCTTTTTCTCCCACACCACCGCCAATTCCCGGGCACCACTATTTGTTCTCGACGGAGCGCCCATCTAGCGCTCAAATTTATCACAGTTTAACTTTTCGAACTTCGTGCTTCTCAGATCATTGTCAGTTCTAACAGCCACAGCAATTAACCCCCTTGTGGAAAGCCTCAAATCGCACACTACTATCCCCGCCGTTGTATTTCTTTCTGCTTTGTGTCATTTAGGTTGAGCTTCTTCAACTTCGAGTTTGACTTGCGTTCAAGAAGTGTTCGAAATTAAATTTCGGGCTGTGCGATGACGCCGCATCCCACACACACCACATGCCATTACTTCTTGCGCTTAAAGTCCAACCCAAAGGCTCCCACACACTGCTTCTATTTCGTACCTATTTACGACCACCTCAATTTGAACTTTTATTCTCAGCCCGAAATATCTGTTCCAGAACTTTGGGTCCGACCGTACTGGATTTATTCTGTGTTTCCCGCTCCGAACAACATTGGCATATTCCATGACGCTCCATCCACATCAGTCAGACGACCTATGGTCAAATATTCAAAACCCGCTCAAAATGAAAACCTCCGGAATCTTCCCTCGTTCTTTCCCCCCACTATTATCTCGCTATCCTGCAGTGCGCATTTTGGCTCAATACTGTACTTGACGCTTATCCGATGTATCAACCGAACCCGCAAGATGCTCCTGCTAGCATGGTACAAGACTTCAAGTTCCCTCTGGCTGTGTAAAGTTCTCGGGTTTCAAAGCACTCAGCGTCCGCAAGATTAAAAGTGGAATGAACCTGGCACTCCTGGCGCAATTGTCAAGTTCTCTCAAGCCTCTCGACTCGCACGCCAAGCTCTTGCACTTACATTCAAGCCAACAAGCAATGATTTCACTCTCTGTGTTGAGTTGAGTGTTCCCGCATGTTCGTATCACGTTTGTCAGCGCCCTTTCGAACTTCCCTTTCTGCTACCTGCCTGCCTGCCTGCCTGTCTACCGTTGAAGGTGGAAATCCCTGTTCCCCACTGAATGAGAACGCCGGTAAGTATTAGCCCAGGTTTCATCGAGATCCCACATCGATCACTCCTACTTCTGAACGGAACAGCTTTAATCTGCTAGTTCACTTCCGGCGCAATACATATGTTGCCTCAACCCAGAAGAGGCACTCAGCCGTTTAAGTACGTCCCTGATATTGTATTTTTAAACCCCAACATCTGGTGCTTAGGGAGCCGTTGCAAAAGGTTGTATTTGCTCATCACGTATCTCAAGACCTCAAAAACCGTTGGACAGATGCACCTATGGTACGCGTTGACGCCCCTTCTCCTCCAAGTACACTACTGACTCCTGGACTGCAGGACCGTACGGGTAAATTTCCGAGTGAGTCATTGAATGTTGCATTGCCTAAATACTTTCCCGCCGCTGAGTTCAAGCGACTGCGGACAGGGCTGGAATTGCCATACGACACCCCTTCGCAAAACCAAAGGTAATTGATGCCGTTTAACCCTTCCGTACGACTCGTGTTGCAACTCGGATGCGACTTCCCCTACAATGCTCCAGTTTGTGCAATAAACGAATGGTGCATTCCTCCGTCTTCGCTTTCCATTCTCCATCTGACGAACTCACCCCGTAGTCAAATATTCCGGGTGTATCTCTTTTTGTTTTTTTAATGCACGCCCGAGTACTGGTTATTGGGAATATACATTTATGTTGATACGGGAGGTATTCCAAGCCTATAAACGAATACATTCATCTGCAGTGGACCGACAAACAAATTTCGTTCAAACGATGTTGAGTTCATTCGTTTGCTAACACGGCATGCGGTGACCCTCGCCTGAACACACTATACCTCCTGCGGGTCGAATTTTTGTGCATAATGTTGTCAGTTTCATCAAGAGTTTGTGATTTAAATCAAAGTACTCGGCGACAGTCCAAATTAAAGTCCATTTTCTGAAACACTAAACATGCCTACACCAGCCGGAGCTAACCAGCCGGAGCGAAGCTCCGGCATGTCTTGTACCAATTCAGGAATAGAATCATAGGACGAGGGAGAGCTTCGCCACAGCAGGAATAAAGTAGATAGTGCCCATCATGTTGCGACGCGAGGGGTCTGGGCGGGCAAGGATATTGTGGGGTGGGGTTGGAATGGGATCCCATGAACACGATCGTTCGCGTCGGTGCAATGTCTGGGTTAGTATTTTCGCGATCATTTTGGTGGTCTCCTCCGTTATTCTCTTGGATTTTTAAAGGTACGAATCAAAGCTCTTCAAAAGAATGAAGTAAACCGCCTGCGCCTCAGTGCGCATACGTGATTCCCTCAAGTTGCTCCAGCTCAATTCAAATCGAATTCCAATAACCTGAACGAAACCAAGGCACCTGCCGAATATTAATCAGGACTTTGACTTGCACCTCGTTCAAATTGAAGTTGAATCTTGTTGCGTGACCAAGACGTTGCACCCTATTTGAGGGTACTCTGAACTGGCTAGAACATGGTCCCTCGCTCTTCGAAAAGACGGTCAGGACATGAATATTGCCTGAAAGGTCCGTACTCACGCAACAGTGCGTTGCGGAAGATCTTACTGAAATTTCGGCAAAGTGGGAATGTTCAAGGTAACTCAGCGAATTCAAGTCGGTCAGCGGTTTCCCTGCCGCCGAGTTGCGTCGGCCTGCAGGATGCATTATAATTGAACTCCAACCTTGCGCGAGAGCGATAGACCAAACAAAGATTTAAGTTGAAGGGAAAAAGGAATGAAAGCAGGTACCCATTGTCGCCCAAGCTTTGCCTGAAATTCACCGAATGAGCAAGGAAATTGACGCCGATAATGTATATTTTGCCAAAACAGCTAGCTATCTATTCAACCCTGTTGAACACGAGTCAGCTGAGTTTCAACAAGGAAGAACATTGACTTGGCAGTGCCAACAACAACATTTTTGAATCCTTCGGAGTCGAGGGCTCGAGATACAACTACGTCGACTGAAAGAAGTCACTGAGAGCACCGTGATTTGTGGACTCAGGCGAAAGTAAAGAGTAGCTGGAGAGGAATGGAAAGGAACTAAAGGGACGCACCTGCATAGTTTAATACAGAATTTCAAGGCGTCCGACTGAAGAACAGGGTTCTCATTACTGACGAGTCTAACTGACGCGCAGAGATTGAAATTTACCGCCCATGGATTCGAACTCGTGGGAGCAAAAATCGTTTAATGAAATCTCTGCGTTAAAACTGGGATCGAGCAAAGGCTGCAAACTTTGAAACAGTGGCAGACGAAGATGACGGTAACTCAATACGAAAGCAGATGACGTGTGATTTGTGACGCGTCCTACGTGATGGGAACCATCAAAATATACACGAACCTTTCTTTCCGTCTTGCCATCTCAACACCCACTTCTACCCGCCGGATTCGCCCGGCAGCGACCCAAAGCTTTGCGTACTACCACTCAATGTCTCCTTAACCATTTTCCACCTTGGGTCGGGAGGCCCGCCAAAAAAAAAATCGGAAATTGGCGCACAGGTAGATCCAGGTGAGAAAATCATATTCTGCCTATAAGCCTTAGGTGTGCTCCCAACCGTTGATCATGACTAGCTATGGACGTGGCCGCAAACAGGGTCACAGGCTCGGGGGGCCCCACAAATGCAGATAACGAAGAAAACCATATTCCATTCTTGAAGTATGTCGAAGGCAATACGGTTTTCTAAGCCCATTTTCCTTTTTTTAGAAAGGCCTTCCCCCTCCCCCCAGCCTGTGGCCCAGTTTGCGGCCACGTCCATAGCAAGTAAACGATCGGGAGCACACCCACTTATCAAGATCTATACGTGCGCCTATTTTCGATGTTGGCTTTGGGGGGCGGCCGGAGGTAACCCTGGTTCAACCCGGCTGCGACTCCAATGACTCACACTCGTGACATGCGAAGCACGATGTGTCAATCAACCTTCTCGTGTTATGCTCCTGACTGTCTTGTCATTGTCAGAAGAATACAACAGAATGATAGCTCAGTCTGTAGTCCAATGGGCTGCCCCAAGTTATCTTGCGGCACGACTGCGAGCTGCCCCAGCCGTGGGTTCTTCCTTGAACTCAATCAACAATCTCCTTCCGGACCGAAACTCCCATCGATTTGGAGAGCCATTGTACTTCGAAGTTCGGCAACGCCGGCCCAGTAAGCTTCTCGCATTTCTTCCTCTCATACACACCGGTCAGACCTTTAAGCGCGGAGATATTCAATCGCACTCACACTCCTGCCCATTTTCGCCCATTTTTCATCCTTAACAGTGAATGATTCTTTCTTGACCGGCACCGCGTGATTGGCTATTTCGGTGATTTGTTTGCAGACTACATTTCTTCGAAGTCAGGCCCAGGGGTAGAACCGTCAAGTAGCTGGCAGCATGATCCAGCCATTGACTTGACAGAACTTTGACTTCGATTATATCTTCGTTCTCTTTGCCGGAGATTCATAATTCGAGCACTGAGCTCTTGGTTCTTGCAAAATCGGACGTGGGAATGGGCTTGCGCACCACCAACTACCTGGACAGGCCGTTTACGAAGCTAGAAATTGGAGAAATTGATGAACCAGATGGCTCCCCGCACATCCAGGTCGGTTCCATGTCAGAGCGCCTGTCATTACTCGTATATTATCGAGATGCCTCAAATCAGAGTGCACCTGTTTGTTACGCCGAAATTGTCCCAATCGTTATCTCAGCCAAGAGGTGCTCGATCTGACGATCATGTACTCCTTCCCACGACCCCCAGAAAAGGAAGTTCCCATCAAATTCAGCCATTTCCTACACCTCGACGTTTGCACAATAGGTTGTACATCTTTTGCCTGGGATGCATAGTAAGCATCCATAGCCTCATCCCGAAGCCATTTTGGTACCATAACATTGTCCGGATGGAACCGAAGATGAACACTTGGTTCCGTGGAAGATTTTTGTATAAAGGCGCAAACCCGTACCAGCCAATTCAGAAAAACATCTCCTGCCATGAAATCGTCCAATTCATTGGTCTCTTTCCTAGCTTTTGTCGTGATTGATGGATGTTGTTTGATGCCACATCACCATCTTTCTTCTTCTCCCCCACCACCGCGCCCTCCCCACCCTCGCTTTTGCTTCGTTTTTACTTGTTTCCGCCCATTGGCACAACACGACTTTTGACCCTCGAGCCATCAAAACTCAAGCACGCCAGCTGCTTCAAGTGTTATCAAGCCCCGTTGTCAAGCCGTCCTCTGCCTTTGGCTCAAGTCCTGCCCCAAGTTCCCTGAAATCACTTCAAGCCTTTAAGTTACTCCAGGCTACTGGAAACCTTCAATCTGCTTAATCCCCGCCATGCCCTTACCTGTGCCGCCTGAATACATCCTACGCCGCAATTTGACAAGCCCTCTGAACTCCAAGACTGAACACCATTGTAAAGGGATCGGCGTGCACGCCACCTAGCCATGTAATTGCTGGCTGCTGCCAGTTTCCTCCCTTCTCTTCCGCTGCCACCCCCTCTTCATCTACCCTCCACCTCCTCCGTTCCCTGTGCCATCTGTGGTCCATTTACTCGCGTCCGCGGCTCTCATGCGCACAAGGTCCTATCCCCAACACCCACACCATGTGCGTTATTTTGCGTATTGCAAAAGTCTCGACGTGTCTCATGTATATAAGTATAACATGTGTATATATACTGCGTTGAATATATTATTGATTTCTGTACCACCTGCGGGAATCCTGGGGAAAACTGGGCTATCATGTCCTACATAGAGTTATATACTGTACATAGGCTATGAGTCTATGGCACTACAGGACTATGTAGGACTATAGAGTCTCTGCACTGAACTACAGTGTACTATATTTCAAGGGGTTAACGACAGCGCTACGTGAACTACCTCAGCTATGTAGCACTACATATCCATCTGAATTTTTTCTGATGTGCGGGCGGCTGGATGAGTGCGGCGGAGGAGATGTTGATAGGGCGTGTAACGGGATAAGCATGAAAACACCAGTTTTTATTCATTTCCACGTCTATCAGTATGGGAAAGGAGAGGCATTAGATTTGAGAGCGTACACCTCTCCCCGGAGGTGGTATGCTACGCTGTTGATGACCGAAAGCCAGCGGCTAAACAACTACCCAGGTCGACGACTTAACAAAGGCTCTTACGGGTACTGCATTCTGGCGGGAACTCATTACGCTGGGCTATGGGATGCAGTTCTGCTGTGCCCCTATGCGTCGGAGGTGACCAATGGGGAACTACCAATCATCGATAGTTGACTGCCTTCACCGGCGGGAGAACCGAACAGTTGGAAATGATGATGATATCACGATAACAGAAAGATATGGAGTCTAGCCGGAGGACCGCACAGTCCTTCCCGCTACTACTACCCACTCCTTAGAAGCCAGCTGAAGGTGACCTTCACTGGCGGCCACACCCTTATGACACTACGAAGCATTAGGACGACCAGCGGGTGTACCAGCCAGCGGCAGCCAAAGTGTAAACTGCATATGATAAACATCAAGCTAGCATCTGAACATCACATTATTTGATGGCGGACTAGCGGCTGCAGCTCAGCAGCTGGAAAGCAATACGAAGAGGTTGGGAACCACTCGTTCGTCCCGGACCACACCTCCCGGAAGATAGAGCCCTACGCCCGTAGGTCCCATCGCGACTAGAAGACTGAAAGACCACTGGCAGCAGGATCGAGTCAACCTCGTGAGTCAGCGGGAGTTAGAAGAAGCGGACTGCGTCCGTCACAACCATCAGAAGATGAGCACGCCATAGAGGCTAGGCTCTGGATTCATGTGGAGTAACTCCAGCGGGAGGACAGAATACTCAGGGTTTAGAAATCCCTGTGGTACGATTGGCCATCCACCCGTTGGCAGCGCGACACGGCTTGATCCTCTTCAGTTCCTTTCATCTCCTTTAGTGACCTCCCGCTTGTATAAAAGACCGCGCTTGAGCATGTATTAGCCCGTATACTATCTGCCCGGAAATCGGGGTGAATATAGTGGACTCTTGAGATAAAAGACATATTTTTGATATTCAGAAGAGGGCCGGACGAAGCAAAGTCTTGAACAGTCCTCGGAAGCACGAGACATAAGTGCCCCCGCTCGAACGAAGGTAGCCGCCACGTAACTGCCCCCGTCCTGCAGCTTCCGCCGCCATTGATATAAGTGCCCGCATCATCTCTTGTGGTTCAGGAGTGGTCCCCGCCGTTCATAGAAGTGCCCCCGTTGCTGTAGTTCCACCGCCAGTGGTCTGTGTGCTGCTTTCGACGATATAGCCGATAGTGCTATTGGCCTGTATAAGAGCCCCCGTTACTGCTCGCCGCCACCTTTGGTGTAACTGCCCCCGTCACTGTACTGCCGCCGCTCTCGATATAAGTGCCCGCATTCCTTAACCAGGAGTCCCTGCCGTTCGTGTAATTGCCCCCGTAGTCAGAGGCCGCCGCCTTCCGTGTAACTGTCCCCGCGAGTAGTAGCCACCGCCATCCGGTCGAGACCCATCTTCGGTGTAGCGCCGCCACCTGCAGTAGAAGTGCCCCCGCTCCTAGCCAGAGCCGCCGCCATCTGCGTAACTGTCCCCGCGTTGTCAAGCCGCTGCCAGCCGTGTTCCCGTTGTACCAAGTAAGGCCTGTCTGTTGACGGTCTGCTCTGCAACCGCTACCCGTTGGCTTGGTGTCAGCCGTTGTTGAAATTCTGTTTCCCTCAAAGAGTCGTCTGGCGGTCATTAGTCCTCCTATTGAACCCCTCGATTCTCTAGCGGCCAGAAGTCCCTGCTCTTGCATAACAAGTGCCCGAACGGCCCATTGTTGTTGCTTTCCTGCTACAAAGACATTACTTTTACTTCCCTTGCACACCCTCTTGAAGGGTGATACGTACCCTGCTTCCCCGAACACATTCACGACATTTGGAGTTGGAGTTTGTGATATATTTTGTTGATTTGGATTGTTGGATTGGATTGTGTCTAGTGACTCTGTTCGCTGCGCTCTCTGGTTTGGTAGTTTGAGTTGGCATATCGATTACACGGCTGCACCCAAGTGCACCGTTTCAACGTTATAAGCACGCCCATGCGCACGATGATGGGGATGCGGATGTTCCACTGCAAGCGGGTACTGTAAAATTTCAATCAATTCGGCATGGGTTGTGACCCGTGACCGAAAACACCATTTCGGTACTTCGGCAACCGGCCAATTTTAGCGTGACATCTTCAAAAATTCGGCACTCAAGACGAAATATTTCGAAAAATCCACCTTTTTTGCACCTCCAAGGGAGATTTGGCCCGGATGTCACGGATTTTACATTCGGCACTTGGCTCCGAGACCAAAATTCATCGCGGCACAGGGGGTGCGTGACGCGTGACCGCCGAATTGATCGAAATTGTACAATATGGCTAATGATCGGTTGTTAGGTCTCAGGGCCAGGAACAAAGCTTGCTGTGTAGGTTAATCTGGATTGTTTAAAGTTGTAACAAGATTGACCGCCGCTTCGCTCCGGTATCCAAGATCTCTGTGAAGATTCAAAACACAAATTACACAATGAAGGACATAGATACAAATGTTTAAAGGTTCATCGCACAGGATATTCATGTTGAAATGGAAAGAATTATTTATTGAATGGATTCGGAACAAACCACAAATATGAATGCTACAAAGCCTGCTCCCCTGTCGGCGCCAAAAACGTAATGATCGTTTGAACGTCAAAAAAGGAGAGAAATGATTGATGGTAAAGAGACACACTGGAGGGCGGCAGAAATATTTGCCTAGTAAATCTTTTCATCAGTCTGAAGAGTGCCAGAAGGTGAAACAACCACGAAAACAGGGAGCAAAGGAGTGACGGGGGGTATCAGACAGATGATTTGACGTACAAAAAGGAATTGATACCCAGCACAATTCTTGCCCGGAAACCTAATTGGCAACGAAAGAGGTGCAATGACTTGAAGCCAGCTGTGGTACAGACGACGATCTTGTTTCAACCTGGGTTGATCCACGGACCCCGGGCCAACGAAAGCCTTAGTTGAGGAAGCTATAAAATTCCTGTGGTACCAGAAGACACCCGAGATTGGCAGCAGTTCAGCAGCGAGTTTTGATTTGGCCATGGAATTCAAGTCCGAATGATAGCCAGCAGTACACAGAGGCGAAATCCGGCTGTAGTTATTCCCGGAGGAGAATATTGCAGGATGGGGAACTGAGGACGCGGAAAGTGGGCAGAAGATTCGTAGTCGAACAAAATTAAAGACCTCTTTATATGTCCACGACCGGCAGGAGTACGTGGCCCACCGGCTTGATAAAAAGCAACTGCATCCTGTCAAGAAAAGTCTGCGTGTAGGTCAGGTGGTCGCCCACAAATTGAAAGCCGTTGTCAGATAGGGTAGAAAATTGAGGATATAAGGGGTTACTCCAAGAGCCAGAGCTGAGGAAACACAAAAGGAGAGGGGATACATGGAGAAATAGCACAGCCGAGCGAGGAAATCATTAACTACAAAGGGTGGTCAGCTGAGGAACTTCAATTGAAAACCCCCGGGATCCATTCAGTCCACGAATGGGAAGGATAAGGGCCCTTCAGGACGAACCCAGAGAAAAGCCCAAGGAGACAATGATAAATGTGGCAATTGCAGCGCCAAAAGAGCAAAATCCAAGACTCGCAGTCCACAGCTGTCGATAACGGTGGGAACCTCGGTCACGGTGGGAGTGAAAGAGAGAAAGAAGCTGATGCTGGAGATGTTTTGGATGCACGGCTGAGCACAGGAATGCACCGCGATTGGGAGCGGGTGGCAGTGGAAGAGAACAGACAGAATGAAGATGCACTATAAGGAGATAGGGCAAACATATGTACACGAAACCTCGTCATTTCGTTAAAGAAACGGTAGATGTGTGTTGACCTTCTTCCATTAGTGCCTTTAACCCAAACAGCAAGCTTCTAACATCAGGAAGTTCAGCTGTTCCTGGCCCTGAGACCTGACGACTGATCCATAATAGTCGCGTTCACGGGCCAAAATAAGGCCGCGGCGACGGTGGCTTGAACCAATTTTGTCTTCGGATGCATATAATGGGTGGGTCTCCTCACTTCCCTTCCACCAAGCACTTCTACTCGTAGAACGCTCCTGTACACTGCTCTTCGACACACCGAAAGTAGGCATCGTCCACACTGGCATCCCCTTCACCCGCCGGCCCAAATCTAATATCCATTCAGCTTTTCAGTCTCGTTGTTCTCGCCGTCGGCTTGACACCCGCATTGGGGCAGTCTGTCAATATAAACTGTTTCGCTGGCCCTCCCGGCCCCGCGTTCGACTGCACCGGCTTCATCCAAACCTTCTGCAACACCATCGGGAATTCCGCCGTCGGTCAGGTCCAGCCGAGCAACAACGTCGCCGGCTGCTTCACCGGAGGTGCCGTTCCCGTTGGATCTCACTGTGGGTATTAGGTGTCGTTAAGTTGTGAACTAGGTACTCACAGTGCGATAACTTTCGCAGGTGACTTGACGATGGTGAACACAGGTACTGCGGCCGGTACCCCGAACGCCACCCAGTGCGTCAGTGCGCTTGAAGTCACTGCGGTAGTGTGCCCCTCGGTACGCTGACGTCCCATCATCACTGTCCTTATTCAGAATTGGCTCACGCCGCATGTTGACAACAGGGTGGTGCAAGGGGAAATCGGGATTCAAATTTCGGATATAGGGTCGAAAGGTTTTTTTCGACCCCAAGCTGACCCCCCCTCCCCCCCCCTCCTGCCTTATAGGGAAGGAGTTTCCCACCCCTAGGACCGGGCCGGTCTCTCCGCGTCCAGCCGTTGCTCTTCAACTTACTTTCCACCACCTCCTTGAACTGATTCCTGCTGTTTGTACCATCTAATGAGTGTCAGTGATGAACCGAACATTCTGCATTCAAACAGCTTGATAATTTCTGACCCAAGAACTGACTACAGTTGGCTTCAACTTGATTTCAATCACGGAAAACATGGGTTCAGACTGATCCAACTTATTCTATACACTCCCTGGGCAGTTATATGGGTTTCTTACAACCAAAAAACACCTCCCTCATGGCCTATTAGCCATTTGGAAGCTCTAAACTTTATATACCAAAAAGTTTTTTTCAGCCCAACTTGGACCCCCCCCCCCTCCCTCCCTATATCCAATTTTTTAATCCCGATTTCCCCTCGGGGTGGTGGTGGGATGTTCGGTGGGACCGATTTCACATACTGGATCGATCCCAACGCGGGGGGCTGTTCTAACCCCTGAGCCCGTTCCGAAACTTGGCATAAGCTTCACCTCTGGTCATATCGAGGAAGTAGAAGTACGGAAAGTAGCGATTCAATGTTCCACTGTCGCGTAGGAATCTATCTCTTTTCCATCCTGGATAGGGAGACCCCCTCAAAAAAAACAATCGAAAATTGGCGCACAGGTAGAACTAGGTGAGAAAATCGTATTCTGCCTATAAGCCTTAGGTGTGCTCCCAACCGTTTATTAGCTATGGACGTGGCCGCAACCAGGGCCTCAGGCTGGGGGTCCCCTGAAAAAAATGAGACTGGGCCCGCAGATGCAGATAGCTTAGAAAGCCATATTCCATTATTGAAGTATGTTGGTGGCAACGTGGTTTTCTAATCTATCTGCATCTGTGGGTCCATTTTCTTTTTTTAGGGCCCCTTCCCCCAGCGTGTGGCCCTGTTTGCGGCCATGTCCATAGCAAGTCAACGATTGGGCCCATACCCAAAGATTATAGACAGAATATCATTTACTTATCAGGTTTTAAATTTTGTTTGTTGGGGGGCGGTCAGAGGATAGGTACCCTGCTTCAACCCGGCTGTGACTCCAATGACTCGCACTCATGACATGAGAAGCACGATGTGTCAATCCACCTTCTTGTGTTATGATCCAGCGCCGTCCTGACTGTCTTGTCAGAAGAAGAACAGAAGAATGACACCTCAGTCTGTACTTCAATAGGCTGCCCCCAGTCATCCTGCAGCACGAGTGCGAGCTGCCCCAGCCGTTTTTTCTTCCTTGAACTCAATCAACCATCCCCTTCCGGGCCGAAACTCCCATCGGCTTGGAGAGTCATTGTACTTTGAAGTTCGGCAACGTGACACAGCAAGCTTCTCGCATTTCTTCCTCTCACTCACTCCGGTCAGACCTTTAAGCGCGGAGATATTCAATCGCACTCACACTGGTTCCCCACCTAACCATTCTCGCCCATGTTTCATCCTTAACAGTAAATGATTCATTCTTGACCGGTACCGCGTGACTCGCTATTTCGGTGATTTGTTTCCAGACTACATTTCTCCGAAGTCAGGCCCAGGGGTAGAGCCGTCAAGTAAGCTGGCAGCATGATCCAGCCATTGACTTGACAGAACTTCGACTTCGATATCCTCGTTCTCTTTGCTGGAGATTCACAATTCGAGCACTGAGCTCTTGGGTCTTGCAAAATTGGACCCGGGAGTGGGCTTGAGAACCACCAACTCCCAGGAAAGGCCGTTTATGAGGCTATAAGTTGAAGAAAATTGATGAACCAGATGGCTCTCCGCACATCCAGGTCGGTTCCATGTCAGAGCGCTGTCACATACATACCTTGTCCGGATGGAACAGGATGGAACCGAAGATGGACATTTGGTTCCGTGGAAGATTTTTGTATAAAGACGCAAATCCGTACCAGCCAATTTAGCACAATATCTCCTGTCATGAAATTGTGTACTTCATCAGTCTCTTTCCTCGCTTTTGTATCCCTCCTTGTGTCCTCGGTTGTACCTGGTTTGCCACCTCTAGTCCCATCTCCTCGTTGCTAGTTACTCATTGAAACTCCAGTCCAGGGCACATCCTCGACCTCGTGCCAGGCGGCCGACCGTGTCCTTATCGATACTCACACAGTCACTGCCGGCGGCCACGAATTCCAGGTTTCGACGAAGGCTTGCTCTGCCGATGTTCTCGCGCTTTCTTCCCGGTCTCGGCCTCGCGTCATTCACTGCGTTCCAGCCCCCCGTAGACGGACCCCCGTCTGACTTAGCGTACGTGTATCTACCCCGTTTCTACGTGGAGCTACATAAAGCTACCTATCTGTACACCATTGCGTGTGTCGAGCTTAACGTACGACCGTCTACATTACGGCTTCATGCCGCACATGGACCATCAGCTACATCAGTTTACGTGTCTCTACACTGTCAATGCACTTAGACTTACGTAGATGCACCTCGATTACTGTACTATTTCGATCAATTCGGCACCGATCCTGAAATTTTAATACAATTAAAATCCAAAAGAATTCCGATAAATTGAGAAAAAATTATTTCCGCAACAAAAAAAAATGGGTGTGACGCGTGACCGCCGAATTGAACGAAATTGTACAGTAATGTTTCTAGCACAGGTCAGGTAGGAGCCACCTTAACTACTTTTGGCATGCCGGTAAGCCTCAGTTGAGCTCTCTAAGTACACAATCACTGAAGCTTGTGGGACTCATCGACCCTGACCATCAACACCGCTCTTTGCACGGAAGCGGCCGGCGGCCATCAACTATTTTACGTACGTGTGTCTACATCTGCCTACATATGGCTACGCGCGTGTACATTGATGTAGGTGAGTACACGTGGGTAGATCAACTGTGTCTACGTTTCGTAGACAAAGATAGACAATGGGGTCTATCTACCCCTTCGTCTACAGGCGTAGACAAACCCTCCGTCTACGGGGGGCCGGAACGCAGTGGTTGAAAAGCGACAGGTCTTTACGACTTGCGGGATCGTGGGTGATTTCCAATGTGTGGTCGGCCAAGGGGTAGGCCCGCTTGAAGCCGACTGTGCTGCACTCAGTAATGCAGTTGTCGCCGCCTTCGAGGCGCCTGGGGGTAAGTCTTATCTTTTTTTCGCCCTAATCACGCATTTTACAGACTCACAGCATTAATTCAGATTCCGGCGTGTTCACGGTAGCTCCTCAATTCGTCCAAGAGCTTTCTCTGGAGACGTGTTTGTGGGCATGGATCAACGAGAACCCTGTCTCAGGTGGCGCCATTTTGCAGGAATGCTACAGCACGTTGATGCGTATCTCTCTCTTTCTCCGCACTCCTTCGACGCAGAATACCTGATCCCCACAGTGGACCGGGTTCCTTGCAGTCGATCTCAATGACTGCATTGTTGAGGGAGACACTGGCGGCTTTGTCATTCCAGAAACTCTCAATGTGGGTTTTGATCCCCGTATTCTTGAATGGACCTTTGAGTGCGTCTAGCTCTCGGCCAACATCGAAAATATTACGCTAATTATAGTCTGCACACAGAATTCTCCACTCGTGAGAACCATTTTCTCGCCACCCTGGAGAGTGTGTCCCAAGAAAATTATCCACAAAGGGGTGCTTGAAATTCGGGATGTTGTACAGTAAATACCATGGAGTAGCCTTTTTTTTGTTCCAACCTTTTCTTCCTTTCCAATTTGCCTCGGAATCGGAGTAGAAATTGCATAAGCCATCTGTAAGTGCCGTTTGGAAAAGCCGTAGCACCGCACCCCCCGGCAGCGCCTCGACCCGTCGCAGGTTAAACGTGATCAGGTGCACGAGGGCCAAATGAGTGCTAACGACGTGTGCTCGGAACCCGGACTGAGAGCTTACGGAGAATACTTACTTGTTCCAGTTGTTGAGGCGTCTGTCTAGGACGGAGAGTAGGAACCATCATATCGGTAAGCGATGGATGACCCCAGATGCCGAACCGAAGCGCTCAGAAACCAGATCGGCAATTTTGCGATCTGGACAATCCATACAATATTCACAATTAGTGTGACCAAAATCACAAATGGTTCGAATACTGTCAGTTACAATAGTTTAGCATGTAATGAAACAAAGTCTGAGGATCAGTAGAAGTTGTGAGTGAGCTTGGAATGGCTAGTCCGAAACATCACAAATCTCTTTGTTTCCTTCGCTTTCTGACCCCTTGCTTGACCAAGCCTTGTCAGGTCGCGTCAAGCAGGTCAGCGGCGCTCACGCTGGTCAGATCGACCGTTATTGTTCCCAACTGAGGTACATCAGCACCCAGGAGCCTGATGGGTCATTCAGGTGTGTACATGTTCCGGTCAACTAATTTCGGATGAGTCTGCATCTTTGAAGACAATCATGTATTATGATGAAGTTTGGCGGAGCTTTGTCGGACTCCAACTTCATTCCTCTTTGCGTTCACTCTTTTACTCTCTAGGTACTTAGTAATTGGTGTATCGAGGAATATGCGAAATTCAATTTGACGAATATTCGAAAGCAGCGGTAAGCAATTTGTTGAAAACAGGAGATCCGACGCCAGCTAACAGGAAAGATATCAGAGCGGCGGGGTCATTCAAAATTGTGCGACTTACTAAGTGCATCCCATCCTTTCGTTGCATCAAACGCAACCTACAATGATTTTCCAATGCAGATCAGACAGAGTGGTCCAAATGAGTGAAAAGCTCACCGATGATCTGGGGCACTCCAAGCCAGAATTGTGACCTTCAGTAATATCCGTAAATGCTTCTGAATGCGCATAAAGCCAAGGGTTCATAAAGCCTACAACAGGCTTGCCGGCGGCTAGCAGCCGATCGTTTATCAGAGCGATTATTGACGCAAAAATCGGGGACGAGAAACTCGTTCCTCCGGAGGCAAAGGTTGTGCCTGCAAACACAAAATCCAAGCCCCATCCTTGAACAGCGACGTCAGGGTACCCTCGCCCTGTTTTATTGAACGTCCCTGCAAAACCCGGGGGAATGGTTTTCAGGAAACTGTCCACCAACTGGGTCTGGTACCAGGGTCTTGGAAACAGATCTGAGAACCCGCCGCCTGTCAGGTTAGTAGCCACCTCCGGGTTGAATCCCTGAGTAGCGCCGACAGCGGTGACGTAGGGACAGGAAGCAGGGAAGACGGGGATGAAAACGTTGCTCTCGCACACGCCAGGAATGCTGCTATTATCGTGGCTGCCACGCACACCGCCCTATAAGCATACCAATACTCTCAGTTGAGTCAAGTGAAATTTCAAGAACAGGCTAACTCACATCTCCTGAGGCAAACAGCACAGAAATTCCCCGCGCACCTAGGGCCATGTAGCTGTCACAAATTTTCCTGAAAGATATTCACTGAACGGGAAGCTTCCTGGCCTTATAAAACACTGACCTTGCAATGGAGCGTTCAAATTGGTTCTCCATGGGTCCATACGAGGCTGTCACTACAGACGGCGGGTTGTCAACTCCATCAAGAAAAGTGTTTGTGTCCAATAGGGCGGTCGCCAAATCCGAGAAATTACTGTCTGGGGGTCCGCCAACGGAGAGGAACTCAACGGGCACTCCCGTTGCGAGACCTATCAATTATAATTCAGTAACCGTAAAACACGACTGAAGACTTAGCAAACGTGCCGACTGTATATTCGACGTCAAGATCTGCTTCCAACACAAGAACGGGAGGGATATCCTCAGGATCTTGATTCGTTGCGTTGTCAATAGTTATCGAGTCGAATGTGGTATTCTGAGGTATATCGGGTCGGAACTGTTCGAGGAACGTCTGCGAACCGGACAGTTATTAGGTGCAACTACACGGTCCATACAGAGGAACAAACAGAGAGATCCGTTCGGTTTGGCGATACGCCTAAGTATCCAGTCACAAGGATCTTGTTATTTTTCTGAGTCGCCGGAGCTGAAGGGATTTCATAAATGTTCTGCAAGCAAGTTGGGGTTACGATGCCGTCAGGGTTGCTCGAGTTGCAGGACGCAACCGGCTCGGTGCGTTTCTCGGAACTGTGGTGATAGAAAGGGAGCTGGGCAAGGCCCGGGTTGCGGGTGGCGAATGACGTGCTGGGGTGGACTACGTCGACATGGCCAATCAGCTCGGAAGGTAGCGAGATCGTCAGGGTGCGCGTGATAGGCTCCGTGAGCGATGCGTGCGAGAACTTCTCGAACTGCGCGCCAAACAGGTGGTTGGCCTGGGACACCGTCAGAGCCAGAGAGAGCCAATCACCGTTCGGTGAGATAACCGTGGACTTCAAACCGTTCGCCGCCTCAAAAGAATTGAAAGCTGAAACCGTTTCGTTTGACGGCTGGACGAAAGACCTGACCTACAGACTTTAGAATCAGTAAATCGGAGAATTCAAGAAATGAATAGTCACCTCATCCTTCGAAAGCCACTGTCTGAAGTCTGAGCTCCCGGGAGTGGATATGGAGACTAGTTTTTCCTGCAGCCCACTGAGATTGTTGGGTGTCAGGCCAAATCTCAGAGTCAATACGTCTGTGACGGGAGCCGCGCCTTCGCTGAAGAATCCGTCAGGGGCGTCTCTGCGGCTTTCGTGGAGAACCAGGCTGCCTGAAACAGCAGATATAATCGTGAAGAAATTCGCGAGCTTGCGGAAAGGCATTGGGACGAGTTCTGAGACCAAGTGGTTGGTTTTTAAATGCTACCCAAGTTTCCAATGGGGAAGTAACAGCTACCATGCATTTAAACGTATCACGCAATCGAGATTTCCGATGAGCAAGAAGAGTCGGAGGGAGCCAGCAACCGAGATGATACATAGCATTATGAGAGAACAGCAGTGTGGCCGGTGGAGCCTCGGTCGCAGTGCGCAGTTAGATGCAGCTCTCAAACAGATGCTAGAACCGAGGTTTCGACATGCTCGGTCAGGCGCGTGTCAATTCAAGAACCACCGGGTAATCACCGAATGCCTAGGGGTTTGAAATATTCAAGTGAGGCTCAAGATTCGGGGATCTTTGTATAAACAAGTTGTCGTCGATGATGGATAGAGGGCTATTTCTATGCCGTTAAGATGAACGTATCGAAACGGGCGTCTGCCTATTCTGCGCGACGTCTCTGATCAACATCTGAAACCATGTGATATGGGAAACTCGCCTCCACAATGGAGAATATGCCACAGCTTGGCAAGGCCCCGGGTAGGAACTGCGCCGCAGTTCTTCCATGTTGATCTTGCGAGTCATATTATAAGCGAGGTAACTTTTTCCCCGTGGTAGATCTCAATCACTATAATTGTGGTGTCACGGGCGGAGAAGGGAGAACCAACACAGTCGACTATTCGTGCATCCGATATCATGCAAAATGAGGAGGAGCTTGGATGTAGGGACAGCCAGCCTCCATCTATCCGATGATCAGAAAATATCCGTCCGAGATTTGCATGCTGCGAGAAACGTAAAGACCTGCGGGTTTGCATGGCAGACCGAGGATTCGTTGAGTAGAGTAGATAACATCGGTAGGAGAACGATTTGGATCAGAGCAAAAGGCTCGAGTCGGCGAGAAGAACCTTGCGCGGCAGATAAAGTGCACACCCTTTTCGCAAAGATTGAGTCACAAGTAAATTTGAGTTGCCAGGACCACCCACATGATCTCGAGATACTTTGAAAGGTGAAGGTGCAAGCAGAAGGGCAGTATCAGGATGTCGTCTGTTTGGAATCATGGGCAAAGACAGCGAAACATCCGATAAGACAAACGGATTTGAAGGGGAGACCTGCACTGATGTCGACGGATCCATCACTGACAATTATAACCGCAAACTGCTTACGAAACGAATGAAGGTAAGAGGTATGAAGAACCTCAAGTTAAATGAAGTGAAATGGTGGTGCGGAAAGATCAAAAGGCCAAGATGAGGAAAGGAGGCGGTATTCGACGACGGAGAGAGGGGGAGAGCGTGGCAGTGGCAGTGGCAGAGGAGGAGGGGAAAGCACGACGATGAAGGAGGTGAACGAGAAATGGAATCGACAGCGGAGCATGACACCCACCTAATCGCGCTCGCCGCCGCGCTGAGCCCAAACCACATGCCGACGTCCTTGCCCGCAGCCTTGCCCGCGAGCGCCATCCGGTGCACGCCGAACTGCGCGTCCAGTGCGCGTGGGCGGCGTGGGTGGAGCGAACGGGAGAGGGCGAAAGAGAGTCAGCGTCGGTGCGAGGGAGGAGAATAAGCTGATGGGGTGGCTGAGGAGCGGAAGCCGAAGGAAACGAATAACGAGGACGAAGAGAAAGAGAGCAGAAGGCCCCCGCCACAGCGCGTTCGCCTCCTCAGAGGGACAAAGTATCCTCCGTGAATCGTGGCCGAATTGAATGATCCGCCCCCTGCCACTCGGACTGAAAAAATCACCACGAGGACTCAGCCCCAGACGGCCGCATCAGAAGGGGCGCGATGCACGCGTACACTAAGAGGAAAATCCGCGCAAAGATGGGCGAGAACAAATACGAAGTCCACGGTGCCGCCTCACACCACCAACACCCCTGGGTCCAAGGAAGAACTCGATGCGCCTGAACACTGGGAAGTGTGCAGGACGCACAAAGACAGCCGATGCGCCGCGGCTAGGGCAAAAGCGGACGCCACGTCTCTGCCCTCGAGCGCCGCCCCGCGCCATCGAAAGAGTGCAAGCGCACGATGTGGGTCCCCTCAGACGCCTTCCGTAAAAGCCTCCTCTTCCTTGAGCAGTCCGACCTCTGCCAGAAACTTGTGCCAAGAACGCGGGAGGGGCAAGCCGCCCTGCACCGACGACAAGATGGTGGACGCGCAAGTGCGCCCCACTCTAGCAAGGACAGGAACGGCCTGGGTCGTGAACGCCGGGGGCGCTGATAAAAAGGACGATGGGGAACTGCTGGTATGGGGCACAGAGAACTGACCCGCCACAGGTAGAACATCACTTTCCTATATGGCGATATAAGCCGCTTACAAGGTGCGCAAGGCTCACAATCATCACAATTCTTGTGACATATCTTACAAGGCATTATATTGCCATATGTCGAGCGTGCGCCCTTTGTCAAAGTTCACAATTATTGTGAACCTTGCAAGACCCGCAAGCCTTACCTGACAATATATTGTATTGCGACGACATATAATGCTCAACAGGCACGGTAACACATGTATATTATGCAGTCAATTGTCGGGTCTGAATCCTCATACAATCCCGAAACAAAATGCGGGAAAAAAAAAACTATATATTCGCTATACGCATACAGATGGTAGTCGTAATCTATGCGAGCTCCCGCGCCGCTCGCTCCTGGCGCATAGTGAGAATCGACGAGGAGGAGCCCTGAGCGGGCTCTTCGACGGCGCGGCCGCCGTTCTTGAAGACGCGCCTGATAGGTGTTCAAGGCACGTTAGAGCAATACATAAGCCGCGGCCGAGATAACTACGCACTGGTCCCACCACGCGAGGAGGTCATCCACTTCCTTCTGGGCGACGGGCCCGGGGGCGTTCTCGAGCCAGTCGAGGATGTTGTTGTAGTACAGGATGTAGTCGAAGTCACCATCGACCTCGTTCCATGATGGCGCGTCGGACAAAGCGAAACGATGCTGTAAACAAGGACAAACACTTTTCAGCATCAAACACCCATGGTCGCGAAAGGACGAACATGAACAGCAGCATACGCAATGGACCGGGGCGTGACGTGGCGCATGGCGATCTTATTCGCTACGCACTTCTTCGAGGTTGCTGGAGCCGTTACTCGCCTCTTCTTGCGCGGACGCTCGTTATTGTCAGATGGGCGAACATTCTCAGTGTCCGATCCGTTGGGTTCCTGGCGCTCCTTGTCGACCTGATCTTTCAGCTTCTTGGCTGAGGCTGGGACTGTAAATAAATGCATGTGGGTCTGTGTTTACAAACATCAGCACAACACTTGGACGTGGAATGAATAGAATCGGCACACCTGCAACAGCGACAAGGGTCTGAAGAGACCTTTCCCTCGGTTCCTGGGATCGTACACACTATTCTGGTACACGCCTAAGGGCCATTGATTGGCAGTGATCTTGTATTTCGGGTCGCCGTTGATGACCTTCTCGCGAACACTACAAGCCGTTAGCAAGTTAGGGGAGCTGGTATCAGAGGCTTACACGGGATCAGTGTAGTCGTAATCCACAGGAAAAATGAGGGGGCCGGTCACCTCACCCTCCGCGGCGCGATTGTTACGCAATGACACGACGAGTGGGTCCTTTGCGCCGGGAAAGTTGACGAAGTCGACCATTGCAGCCCTGACAGAGTTAATGTCGTCGCTAAACGCCCCGGCAGCTCCGCTTTGCATCTGTGGATACTAATGTCAGACTTGGTCAAGGTACGAGGACATGAAATACCTTCGAATACATCGGGGCTAATTCATTTGGTTCCATCTTGAGCAGCGCAGCTTTTATCGCTGGGACAAACTTCCGGAGTTCTTCAAAGCCGTGGTAGAGACGCTGCTGTCTGGTACTGCAGCGCGGGAGGTCAGTGTGATGTGGCGTAGACATGGTCACGACGCGTACTCATCGGTGTGGGTGATAGGCGTGTCATCCCCCTCTTCCTCACGCTCTTCTTCCAGCTCTTGGCGGCGGTCGTACTCACCGACAAGGGCCTCGATGGGGTCAAAGAGCGACACGACCTTACGGATGGGGCGCCCCAATGTCACGTAGGATTTCCTGCAATGGGTCAGTGAAATACTAGTCCAAGCAGGAATACATACATGGCACGGGCCTGTGACGGGGCGGCCTGCGACGCGACCTGGAGCTCGAGCTCGGCGATACAATGCTTCAAGCGGGCCTCTTTCTGTTGTTGGGGGTCGAGAGGATCAGGAGAAGAGGAGCGAGGTGGGGATGATGAGCGACCGGCGTGGGCGGATGGGGACATGTTGGGGGCGACAAGGCAAGGGAGGTTTGTGTTTCGACCTTATATATCTGGCCTTTGTTGGTATCCCACGCTAACTCTAACTCTGAAAATCACCGCATGCAGGCACACGCGCACGATAAGAAACGTGATCGTACAATGACTCCATCCAAAATTTAAAACGTGATACCGGCAGCCGCAGCCCCACAGCCCGCCCTTTGCCGCCTTCACGGAAACTTTCCCCGCCCAATGCGGCCCATTCTGTGGGCCCTTCTGCTGTTTCTCATGCTAATACAGTGCTGTCCGCCCTGCAAGGAGGAATATCCGGCCTCATCTGTAGAACTCTCGAAGCACCGCAAGCGCTGCGATAAGTATGCAGCATATGGGATTGAGCATACAAGCCGGAGGAAAGAGGTCGCGGACCGCAAGGCTGACCGCAAGAAAAGACGCCGTCTGAACTCAGTACTACCCGGGGCCACTCTGGTGAGTCTGGGCCGTCTTTTTGACGTCCTTCAGCTCATCAAAATTTTATCGACAGAATATTTCGCCTGGCCCCGTTGCCGGACCATCTCATTCTGCGGCCACACCTCCACCAGATTTCAACGAAGACATTACCATGGGAGACGCTCCGTCTCCGCCTCCTCGGCCGCCATATCCCCCTCTCCTGCCGACAAAACGGTCTGGACGGCCTATACGACCACCAAAGAGACTCCCGCATATCGTCACACCACAGCCGGCACCCATCGTTGTCTTGGCCCCACCTCCTGATCCTGCTCCCGTACCTGTAGCACACCGTGTAATTCTTCACGTCCGTGATACAATGCAAACTGCTTTAAATCGCTTTCGCATCTTTCGTGTGTATCCCCACCGGCCGTCGTATGATCCAGATGCCCACGTCGAGGCTGAGGACCTCGCGAATTTTCCAGTGGACAAGAACCATCTTGCTTCGCTTGCGGCGGAACACGACCAGCCCGATTCCATCCCTCCGCCGCCTCCATGGCCGTTCGCGAACATGACAATATACAATATAATGTCATGGCTCAATACTGGTAGCAACCAGAAGTCCGAGGCCGAGGCTACGCGTCTCGTCGATGAAGTTATCAATGCCCCAGATTTCTCGCGAGAGGATCTTCGTGGATTTAATGCTCACCGCGAGAATTTGCGGTTCGACAAAGCCGCCTCCGGCGACGCCCCATGGACTCGAGATGGGTGGAAGGAAGTCGAGGTTGAGATTGAGATCCCTTCGGGCGTGAAAGACAAGCCACCACTTTCTTTCAGAGTGCCGGGGCTTCACCATCGGTCAATTGTGGAGGTGATCAAAACCGCATTCACCGACATCTCAAGCCGCAATTTTCACCTTGCACTGTTCACAAAGCTTTACAAGTCTGCATCTGATACTATTACGCGTATATACGACGAACTCTACACTTCGGACGCGTGGATAGAGGCGCACAATCTCCTACAGAAACAGCAGCCTGAGCCTGGGTGCAAACTTGAGCGGGTTATTGCTGGATTGATGTTCTGGTCGGATTCCACCCATCTGGCCGACTTCAGGACCGCGAAAGCTTGGCCGAGATATATGTATTTTGCGAACTTATCCAAGTACACACGAGCGCGGCCAAATTCGGGGGCATGCCATCATATGGCATATATCCCATCGGTATGTTCAATCTTATTCTCAAGTCTCAATACTTACATAGTTCCAGATTCCAGACAGAGTCACGGATTTCATTGGTGGTTTCACAAAAAAAATAGCACCGGAAACCATTAATCACCCACTGTCGTCGAGAACTTATGCAACAGGTGTGGCGGTTGATGCTTGACAAGGATTTCAGGGAAGCGTATGCCCATGGAATCGTGATCAAATGTTTCGATGGTATATACCGTCGCGTCTACCCACGAATCTTCACATACTCGGCGGATTACCCTGAAAAGTAAACCTCAGTTTTTGAACATATTGAAGAAGGCTGATCTGGTTTATAACTAGAGTCCTCCTCGCTACTATTCGTGACAAGGGATTCTGTCTCTGCCCAAGATGTCTCGAAGAAAAGGGGAATGTAGACAAGATGGGCACACCGAGCGACATGCGGTCGCGGTTCACCCGGATCCGCACTTATTTCTGGGACAAGGTGCAACAGGCCCGCGATGCAATCTATAAAGCCGCCTTTGCTGTCACGTCCGACTGGGTTGAGAATATTCTGAAAGAATACTCACTTGTTCCGACCGTTGTGAGTTTTGATACTTGAAGTTTGTTTTTCTGCTGATCCTTCTCATTTCTGCAGAACGCGTTTTCCGAGCTTCTTCGTCCATATGGCGCGGAAATGTTCCCAATACTGGTTGTAGATTTATTGCACGAGTTTGAGCTCGGCGTGTGGAAAGCCGTGTTTACTCATATCATTCGCGTATTGTACGCAATTCCCGAGCGAGGGGCTGAGGCTGTTATTGAATTTAATCCACGGTCAGTCCTGTACCTATGAAACGAACCCCCTCAGTGACTTGCAATCTACAGCTTCCGCATGGTGCCCACTTTTGGAGTAGTCACAATCCGCCGTATCACCACCGATGCATCCGAACGCAAGAAGCTTGCTGCACGGGATTATGAAGATCTGCTCCAGGTATTGATTTGAATTATTTAAATACTGTTGCCAAAGCTGACACCTGATAGACTATCATCGCTGTTATTGAGGGCTTCCTGCCTGAACCGTTGAACAGCATGGTCATGACAATGCTGTTCCGCTTGGCAGAATGGCACGCTTTGGCCAAGCTGAGAATGCACACCGATGATACCCTCACTCGCTTCGACAAATCAACAGCAATCATCGGACGCGAACTTCGCAATTTCCGTGACTACACAAAGGCAAATTATGCGACGAAAGAACTTGCGGGTGAAGTCGCAGTGCGAGCTCGGCGAAAACAAAATAAAGCCAAGAATGCCCCGGCTGGTTCTAGTGCGCCTGTCCCACCGCCGCCACTGCCGCCCGCCAAAGACAAGTTCCTGAATCTGGACACATACAAGTTTCACGCCATCGGCGACTATCCCTCCACTGTTCGTTTTTTTTGGGACAACCGACTCGTATTCGACTGTGACCGTGAGCTAAAAATCTTGAAAATCCCAATATCTTGTACTGAAAATTCCTCAGGGAGAACTCGCCCACCGCCTCGTGAAGCGACTTTACCGCCGCACAAACAAAAACACTGCCTTGAAACAGATGGCCAAACTCGAGCGACGCGAGGCCCGCCTGCGAAAGGCTCGTACCGCCGCCGATTCTCCGCGCCGTCGTCATGCCCATCACGTTCCATTCTCAAAAAAAGAAGCTCGCGCCTACGTCGACGTCGAGGTACATCACCACATCTCACCTTCCAGAGACAACCGCCTCCATCTTATGACATTTCTTCATGATAACGAAGATGATCCCGCGAAAAAGGTCGGTGCATATGCAGTCGTTTCCCTTGTTACTGAAGTACGGAGCGCAGGACTTCATTCCGAAACTAAAAAATCATCTCTTGGGCCGACTGTTGCAGCGTGAATACGACGGTGATGAAGAGAAATTTTCGGAGGAACAACGGAAAACCGTGAAGATAATTGGTCAACATATATACACGGTCCAAATGCTCCGCGTCAATTACACGACATACGATATGCGCATTGACCAAGACTCCGTCAATCCGCGAATACACGCGGACGTCATGGTAATTTCCCCGGAAACTGGTCCTGGCGCGCACCCTTTCTGGTATGCGCGTGTTCTTGGAGTTTTCCACGCCGATGTCCTCCACACTGGACCGGAATCCCGGACCAATGGCTCCCAGTCAATGGAATTTCTGTGGGTACGATGATTTGGCATCGAGCCTAACTACCGGTCGGGATTTAAGGTCGCCAGACTACCCAAAGTTGGCTTCGTTCCAGAAGACGACCCGAATGCTTTTGGGTTTCTTGATCCGGCACTGGTTCTTCGTGGCTGTCATCTAGTCCCCGCCTTTGCTAATGGGCGTACCTCTGAGCTTCTTAAAACAGTTTCTCCAACGGCAGTCCGGCCTCTCGGGGAATCAGATGATTGGGCAAATTTTTATGTTACAATGTGAGTCTTGAATTTGCGGGAACAAATTTTGAAGCTCATGTTTCTGGGCGCAGTTGGGTGGATCGTGACATGTTCATGCGTTACATTGGTGGTGGTATCGGCCATGCTTCCGTTGCATCGGCACTTCCGAACGATGACCTCAACGCAGAAGAGGAAGAGGAAATTCTGCCACCTCCCGACAGCTCCGCATCGGGTGCCAGCATCTCGGCACCACAGAAAGAACAGCCTTCAGCAGAAGTAACACTAGCATCCCAGCAGCCAGATGGACCCATAGCAGAAACACCGGGGGAATGAAGTCGTGACCATCCGGATGGGGAGGGTGTCAATGAGGGTGGAGTTGATTCGGAGGAGGACTCGGATGTTGAGCCTCAGGATCTTGACTCAGACGATTCAGACGAGGGCGAGGGATCCGATGGCGCCTACGATGACGATGCAGAGCACGACGACAATGATTTTGCAAGCGTGTAATGCACTCGCCATATCTGCACGGTATTCCAATACATGTATACAGTTATCAACCGGTCAATGGGACACCACCACTCACTGGGACAGTCGAACAATTTGCCTCGTTGAAGTCGTAATTCTTACCCAACAGTCTTGAAATAAATCATCCTTAGTCTTGTGGGTATTATCATCATTCTGCCCAACTTCTATGTCTGCGTAATGGAAATTGAGTCCTCTTGTAAATCAGTTTCACAGACCACAACATGAGAAAACACTTTAATGGCTATTTTCAAATAAAGTAAAGACACAAAAATGTAGGTATAGACTATATGAGTGTTTCTACTTAGTTTCCATATATTCTGAGCTACAGTTCATGGAAAGGAAACGGTTTCCTCCTTGCCGAGAATTATGATGGTCACATCCCAAATAGGAAATTGCGATCAAAACAGCAAAATTTAACTCTCGTCGCCACTCGACGCGTCAAAATGGTCGGACGCGCCAAATCCTACACCAAGAAGGCCCAGATATCTCGTTCACATCAGGACGAATGGATGGACATTGCCCTGGGCCGATATCACGAGGAAAGAGCGCGCATTTTGGCTCCCAAGGAACGTCGCAAAGGGGTGCGCCAAATATGCCGGATGGTTGAGCAGGAGTATACGGACGCGACAGGGCAGTCGATGTGTCTTTCCAGTTCAACCCTGAACAGGCTTGTGAACGGGAACACAACAAGGACTGCTTCAAATGCTGCAAAGGGCTGGTTGTTAGATGAAGAGGTGGAAACCGTGATATGCTATGCCATTGAGGTCGCGTCGCGTGGATTTCCGCTCAGCCATGGCAGACTGAAGAACTGCGTTGATGATATATCATGCGCGACTTGGAGATGAGTTTCCGGCTGATGGTGTGGGTGTTAATTGGACACAGAGATTTTGCGAGAAGTATTCTGATCGTCTTCGGACTTACTGGTCCGCTGCATTGGACAACAAGCGAGGGAGGGCAGTTAATCCTATCACAAACAAGGCCTACTTTGACTTGCTCGAGGAGGTTTTGGCGGGCAGACGAGACTACGAGTTTGACCAGGTCCTCAGCGACAACTCTGGCCCACCGGACAACTTTGTACCTGTCCCTATCAAACCAGGGAATATCTACGGCTCAGATGAAAGCGGTTTTTTCCCAGCTGGTAACGTCCGCCAGCGTGTTATAGGCCCCAAGGGAAAGACGACACAGCACCAACAGTCCGATGGGGGTCGCGAAAACACAACAGTGATGGCGACGATCTGTGCAGACGGTACCTACACTCGTCCTGTCGTCATTTTCAAAGGGAAGGCATTCCAAGTTAAGTGGGACCAAGAGAATCCTCTGAATGCATCGTGAGTCGCATATATTCAACTGCTGTGTCAGACTTTAATTTATTACAGTATCGCTTACCAAGCCAAAGGATGGACGGACAACAATATTGCTGTCGAGTTCCTTAAAGATTTCAATGAACAGACCAAAGAAAAAGCTGCTGGAGACATCCGGGAACTCAGTGTTGACGGCCACCTTTCACATTACGGTTTTGAGTTTCTTAGGCTGGCCCGGTTGTTCCGAATTCAGGTGGTGTCGTATCCGGCCCATGGAACGCACGTCTACCAGGGCTTGGATGTTGTCATATTTTCGGCGGTGAAGCGTTACATGACAGCGGAGAAAACAGAATTTGAGCGCACAAAACGGCAGAAGATGGACAAGACAAATTTTTTGCAGATCTACGCTCGAGCACATGTTCGGGCATTTACCGAGGTAAATATCAAGGCGGCCTTTAGAGTAACAGGGCTTTGGCCATTCAATCGGGCAGCAATCACGCCGGCTCTGATGGCACCGAGCCTCGAGACCGCCACGCGGGGACATCTTCCTGTGGCTCCAAGCACCCCGGTCCGAGCGGTTACAGACATGATGTATCAGATCCATAACGCAACCAAGCGACCTCGTTCCAGAACTCCGGATGGCAGCCACGCTGGGCCATCTAGACCCATGCAGTCACTGGAATCACTCCTCGAGGGGAGCCTCGAGACAATCCGCACAAGCACGTCTGGTTTCTTGATCACATCTTCTCCAGTTCAGTCCACTTCAGCTCCTCCGGCTTTCAATCTAATCCCCTTGTCACCACACAAGCGGAAGAAAGCCCGCTATTCGGGTCTCCTGGCAGTCGTGCCATCCAATATCATCGAGGAGGAGCTGCAGAATTCCGTACGTGAACTATTGGCGGCAAACAAGCAGCAGAAATCCCAGCTTGTCGAGATGCAGTCCAGTCTTGTCTTGAATGGGGCATATTGTGACCTTGTCCGAGGCCAGCTGGCAGCGCAGGAGGAGAGCAAGAAGGAAAAGAAGAAGGGCCGCCTGGTGGGCGATGGGATGCCCCGGCTCCTGACAGCAACGGCATTTGTACGCCGTGTCGAGGAGTTCCACAAGGCAGTCGAGGCAAAGGCCAGTGAGCAGGCGGAGAGGAGAGTAACGCGAGCGGACAAAAAGAAGGGGATGGCAGACTGGCAGGAGCTGGAGCGGGTCAGAAAGGAGGAGAATGTCACCATCCGCGCGCGCTGGAAGGCCGATGTCAAAGCCTGGGAAGTCGAGCGCGACCGCGCGAAACTTTTGCATAAGTGACCATCGTGGACAAAGCCAACTCTGAAGGGGCAACTCTTCTCCACTGTCCCGAAGCCTGCTTTTGCCGTCAGTGGATCTGACGAGCCTCCCGTTCCTGGACCTTCGAACACTATCCAGTCGGGTCCAGCGGGCTCCAAGGTGGCAGACAATTCTGGAGATGAGACAGAAGAGGAGAGTGAAGAGGAGAATAGTGGGAGTGACGAGGAGGAAGAGGAAGAGGATAGTGATACATGATTACGTTTATACACGGTAAAGTACCTGACGGAATAACTTATCTGAGCTTAGCGCCTGTTAGACGCCAAACGGAAGCGACGGCCAAACAAAGACAACGTCACGCTGTGTGACTGTCCCAGTGAGTGGTGGCAGAAGTTTGGTCTAGTTAGCCCTTCAGATGAATCCAAAAAATTAAGACCTCTTATAAAAAGATGTACAATGCATGAATGAAGGTTTTAGTCTACTCGGAATTTCGAAAAAACCTCAAAAACTTCTTGAATCAGTGATTCAATTAAAGTGTCCCATTGACCGGTTGATAACTGTAATTATTTCGAGTAGTTGCAAATGCCATTCAATATCCGTGCATGAATTATGTTACAATGCCACATAGACCAGGTGTGCAGGTTACATGGCCGGGACAATGTTGGAGCGAACTTACAAGGCCTTGTAAGGCCTTGTGAAACGTCGGCAATCTTGCCGATCAATTGTAACCCACACAATGTCATTCAGGATTTTCCCGAACTTCCTGATGAACGCGTCCCGTCTGCGCAATACACGCGAATCACCCGCTCCAATGCCTTCGCGCAGGGGTGGTGGATGGTGGCGGGCGCTGTGTCGTACGAAAAGAGGCGCGGCCGCTGCCGCCATCCACACTAGCCCAAAGTAGAAGGAAGAAAGAAAGAGTAGAGCCAAGGAAAAGCAAACACACTTGGAGCCGACGATAGCGGCATACTTAGGCGTCAGAGGAGTATAGAGCCACGCTCGCGTTATTACCGTGTAAGATAACCTCACAAACAGGAACGCACCAAAAATCTTGTCTCCTCTTCGGACGCTTGATGTCATTGTATGGCGCAAGGGGGTACTTTTCTGTGCATTATGGAACATATGCCGGTTTTTGTTTTTTTCAAAGTTTCAGGGAACCAACCAACCACGTCATACCACGTGACGTCCAAATAGGGAAATGATAGCACACGCAGTCATTCCCCGCGCCACAGGTAATGACCATGCGCTGTCTGAGACCTGAGGAGGATTCCAAGTCATCTTAAATGGGTTAAATTGTGGCATTGGCCGTTAAAATAATAATTATCTGCCTATAGAAATTTACAGTCCTCATGTTCATTGGTCGGGACACCGCGTTATTCACCAAAAGTACTACTTGAAAACGCGACGACGCTTGGGGCGACCAGCCCCTGCGGACAGACACGCACCGCATACCCAGGCATCCGGAACGCCTCCCCGCTCAAGACACCTAAGATGATACTATGCACTGTTAGTACACAATGTAAATGCAGTGCGAGCGCGAACTTACCCATTTTGTTTCGCAGCCTTCGTTTTTGCACTGAGCAAGGTTTGGATGGTCAGACTGATCTTCAGGAACTGCGGAGATTCCACAAATGCAGGCCTCAAGCACTGCTGCCAAATCTTGCAAGCCCTCCGGCTCTTTACTTTTGCGGACGGAGCGCCTGGTGCCTCGATCAGGTGAGGGAGGGCGAGCAGGATTTGCAGATGGTGAAGCGAGAGGAGTCTGGGACAGGGAGCGAATATCGTAACACGGGCAGATCCGCCTCGAATTGCACTTGAGGACGTCTAGAAACAGCGTAGATAGAATATGGATCAGTGTAATTGACTTCAAAATGATCTATAACGTGTTTCTGGCCTGAAAAATTTTCCCTCCAAAGAAAAAAAAACCGACCTGCCCACCCAACCAACCACCCAGGGTCCGGTCCGGGATTCACGGCCCGGCACCCCCTTGGTATGCCGCTGTAGGGCCGTCGGATGTGTCGGTGTTTGGATTGCTGGGTTGAGCGTCGGTGGCATACTCTAGGGCGGAGTCCGAGCATAGCGTCAACAGCGGTGCTGGCGAAGGAAGCAAGCACTGGAGGCGCGATATCAAGGAAGAGATCAAAGCTGCGTGTGGCGGTGTCGCGGATCAAACCGTTGGCTTTTTCCCGACCTCATCAATGCCGGCGTCGACGACTAGGTGCAACACACTGCAAACTACTCTGATATAAGCTTCCTGGGTCTCCGCTTGGAATCTTGTGAACCCTGGACCAGAACTGGCGCTTAGAGTCGCGGTGCAAAATCTTTAAGTATTCGGCATCTCGTTCTGTCCCACTCCGTCTGGCTTTTATTGATCCTCGACGCCTCGTGGGGTGCTGTCCGTGAATCTCTGCTTGATGTCCCTCGCTCTCGGGCTGGAAACTCTCTTTAGCACCCCGAAACGCACCCATGACTCCCTCATAGATCGCAGGATCCCAGAACGATGACAGACAGTTCCCAGTAATGGCACGGGGCGTTATGGAATGGAGGCTTGCCCCAAATTAATGTGTGTGCTCCTGGAAATCTGCACCTGACTATGCTTCTCATGTACAACTACGCAACTGGGTACCTCTACAAATTCCACCTCACAAACCGCGCCAGAACTTTGGGATTGATAGCGGCTATTTCAACCGTGGGAGACGGGTAAATCATGCTTGAAGAGGTGGCAGGGGTGGCAAATTTACCCTTTGGGGGCGGTAAACTTCCTCGAGGGGGCGGCAAAAGGACGGCGGAAGGGGCGGCAGAAGGGGCAGAAGGGGCAGCAGAGGCGGTAGGGGGCGGCATGGGGGGCGGCACTTATTTTTGAGGGCGGCAGTTGGTGGCGGCCAGGGGCGGCAGTTTTCCCTTGTGACATAAGCGGCAGTGTGATATAAATGTGACTGGGGGCGGCAGAGACATTGAAGGGCGGCACTGTTCCAAAATTATTTGGGTTGTTATTTCGGTGGTAAGGCATCCTTGAATTGCCCCCACCTGCCAATGCATGGTTTCGAGGCTCAATGAACCTAATTATCTTCTCAAATTACAATATTTGAGAAGTAGTCATATAACAAAATTCTGAGTGTCCGCGGTTTCATAGATGATAGACGGTATGTTTATTGAATAAATGCACCTACCGGGTCTTCCAAAGCCAGGAGTTTCAATAACAAACTTGCTCGCATACCCAGCTTATGAGGCAAGGCTTCACTAACCACATCTTCATGTTCTTGTCATAGCTACACAGAATATGCAATGGATAGTGTGCTCCTACTTGCTCCTTAAACAGTTTGGTTGTCATACCAATTTATTTGAGTACCCAGACAGTGTATGGGCGATATACTGTCAAATAATTAGGTACTGGTTCCATGGTTTTTGAACACATATGCTAGGAAATTGGTTGAAATCTTTTCTGACCTTGGCTGCATCTTTCTCAACTTGGTTGCATCTTTCATTATGGTTGCACCTTGACATTGGATTACAACCATTTGAGTCCCATCAGCATTGCTTGTGTTTGGTATTGATCCGCGAATCCTGGCTGTCTGCTGGGCTCGGCATCTCCACAACTGCTTCAATATTGGTACGGCAGGGCAGGTCAAGATTCTCTGTGTTCAGAAAAGCCTTTGGAGAAATATCTGTGGCGTGCAGATGGAATCCCTTCCGAAATTCATGAACTTCCTGTGTTTTGATGAATTAATTGCTAGGAGTGCTATGAAGGGTGTTGAGCTTGCTTTCGTGGAACACATAGTTTAAGATACTGTTCAGAATGTCCTCTAAGCACCAGGAATTCAATGTGATGCTCTCGTGGTGAGAATTCATCCATTTCAACTTTCAGAACAATATGGCATCATTGTTTCAATCAATGCCATCATAAATTCAAAATTTCCTCCAGACAAAGTCATTCACATGTGAACCGTTTGAAGTGTAGTCCATGTGAGCAGCAGACTGCATCCTAGATGGAAACATGCATCCACTTTCCAAGATGCGATCACTTTTGCACCTTTCTTCCCAGAAGCAACCAAAAACCCTGCAACCACAGTGATGTAACCCTTGATGAATTTTTGGACAGTATATGTATGGGTATGGGCGATATACTGTCAAAAAATTAGCTGAAGTTTGCAGGGTTTTGGAAGACAACTTCCGAAAAAAGCCCGCAACTTGGGTGGCAACCTTTCCTTCTTGGTTGCATCTTTAATTTGGGTTACATCTTGAGATTGGGTTGCAACTTTGTGGATCCCATCAGCATTGCTCATGTTTGCTTTTGATCCGCCAACACTTCGGCTATCGGTTGAGCTCGGCATCCAGTAAAACCTGCTAGTCTGAGCCTCAGTTGCATACAGCAAGTTCAGATGGGGACTTAGGCCTTTGGAACAGCATTTGGACCATCGTAGAAGGCCAGTGAATAACATCCCTCCAAACGTTAGTCAACTTCGCATGCTTGCTGGTTCAATTTCTGAAGCAGCATAGAGAGGTCTAGAGATTGTTTTGGTGGCAAGAAAATGGTGAAACACCATTTATACTGGAACATAGTCTCAAAAGTCGTGATGTTTTAGGCCTCCCATAGTGTTCAAATGGAAAGAATCCTTTGTCTCCCACTTTAGGATCTTCGGCACAATGTTCCATCATTGTTTCGATCGCTTCCATCAAAAGTCCGAAATCTCCTCACAACAAAGTCCACGACATGTGAACCATTCCAAGTGTAATCCACCAAAGCAAGTCAAAGACACTGAGAACAAGACATGTATCCATGTTCCAAGATGCAAACTTTTGGGCAGATTTGTTGCCAGTTGCAACCCAAAACCCTGCAACCACGGTGGTGTAAACCTTCATTAATTTTTGGACAGTATATGTGCCATATATGGGCGATATATTGTCAAATAATTAGGTACTGGTTCCATGGTTTTTGAAAACATCTGCTAGAAAGTTGGGTGACATATTTTCTGACCTTGGCTGCATCTTTCATTATGGTCGCACCTTGACATTGGGTTACAACCATTTGAGTCCCATCAGCATTGCTTGTGTTTGGTATTGATCCGCAAATCCCCGGCTGTCTGCTGGGCTCAGCATCTCTATAAATGCTTCAATATGGGTACGGAAAGGCAGGTCAAGATTCTCTGTGTTCAGAAAAGCCTTCGGAGAAATATCTGTGGCGTGCAGATGGAATCCTTCCCGAAATTCATGAACTTCCTGTGTTTTGATGAATTAATTGCTATCAGTGCTATGAAGGATATTGAGCTCCCTTTCATGGAACACATAGTTTAAGATACTGTTCATAATGTGCTCTAAGCACCAGGATTTCAATGTGATGCTCTCATAGCGAGAATTCACCCATTTCAACTTTCACAACAATATCGCATCATTGTTTCAATCAATGCCATCATAATTCAAAATTTCCTCCAGACAAAATCATTCACATGTGAACCGTTTGAAGTGTAGTCCATGTGAGCAGCTGACTGCATCCTAGATGAAAACGTGCATCCACTTTCCAAGATGCGGTCACTTTTGCACCTTTCTTCCCAGATGCAACCAAAAACCCTGCAATCACCGTGATGTAACCCTTGATTAATTTTTGGACAGTATATGTGCCATAACAGTGTTACTGTATGGGATACATGTTCTTAAAGCATCCATTTTGAATTTCCTTGCTATATAGCCCAGACATTCATGTTCAAATGTTGTTTTGTTGACTTTTTGGGTAAGGCATTGGGTCTCCTGCTCACAGAAAGAGGTCTTGAGACCCCTCCGAATCTATTCAAGGATAAGGGAATATCTAGCACAAATTAATGAAGTTACCAAGACCATTCCGGGAAATTCCTTTACTATATAATCTAAATACAACTGTTGTTTGGTAAGCTTTGTACGAAAAAACAGCACTCCGGTGCGCACCCCCATAGTATAGAAGTTAATGGCTCCGGATGTAATAATTCCTTAAGCCACAGATAAAAGGTTTCACCAAAAGGGCGGCAGCATGACAAAAGCTTGGGGGCGGCACTTTTCCTTTTAGGGGCGGCACTTGATTGCCGCCAACGGCGGAAGGGAGCGGCAAAGGGCGGCACAAGGGTGGCACTGGCGGCACTTTACCAAGTCCCGACTGATTCCAGCGCCTGATTTCCATCCGCCTCCACGGTTTTACGGCGAGGTTATCGCGGGATCAGGGGACCACTGGCTCACTGTCTTCTGCGCAGATACACCGTGGCTGCAGAGTATATTCCGCGCCAGTAGCCAAACACCCCAGAGTGTACACACGGCGATTGTTGACACAGAGGTTGAAGCCGATTTAACCGTGATCCTAGACATCTCCAGCAGCGTCGCGTTCGCCCGCAGCGCGCACCCCAAATCCGCGCTCGAGGAGCCCATCGCGCGACACACCGGCCAGCGCATCTGCGGCGCGCTTCCGGCGTCGGATGCACTGTGCATCGTGGCCGTCATCGAGTCCGCATCCCACTTCTACCACCACCTCCGCCGCGTGGCGCCGCCAATGGAAATGGAGTCCAACTGCGAGATACACAGGGAGCTGCACGCGCTCGTCGACACGCACGGGGACGGCGTGCTTTCTGGGAACGATTTTGAGGACAAGGACGAATACGCGCACAGAATTCATCAGGTCAATGGGGCGCTGATGAGATAGAGTGATTCATATCACCCAGCACATGCGTCGACAGCCTGGGACCACGCATGATAGATGTGCCGAATATTACGTTATTCGAAGGCATTGCCAGCAGTCATCATGAACGAGGAAGGACAAGGCGGTGAGTGGGAACGTCGCGCATAGCTGGGCGATGTGTATGAGGATTACCACGACGTGGAGATTGAGAGGCGCGACAGAAGAGCGATAGAAGAGGCGGCCGCAGGCGAAGGAAGAGGACGTGAGAGTGGCATGGGGCATTGTGAGCGGACGCGCGAGACCAAGCTTGACGGCGACAACGCGGTGGTGTGGAAGCGGGCGTGGGATGGAGCAGCGGCGCCGAGAGGTAGCATATGGCGTGGCGTACGACGGAGGGAGAGAGCTAGACTCAGCTAGTGCAAGCGGAGATGAGTGTGGCGGTCTGCGCCTCATCTCGGACTCCAAGATGAGGCGCACACGGTCGATTCGGAATCGCACACGGTCGAAACGGCAACACTTTATAATGAAAGGAGTATCCAGTTCTGCTTCCGAGTCGCTGTCAATATTGCGTGGCGTGGGATTCCACGTTGCACAAGCATGCACTTCCCGGGTAACTCCGCCATTCCAAGCGCTGAACGAATCGATCGCCCGACCGATTAAATCGATCATTTTTGGCTTGAAAGGCTTTGGCAATGGGCACGATTTCGGCCAGTTTGAACCACTTGTAAGGACTAATTTTTCAATAAAATTGAACCATAGATTTGAGCTGTTCATATACGGGCCCATTCATATTCGCCGGCTCGGAGGGCTCCGACTCCTTGCTTCTCGGACATTCATCGTGCGAAAGTGCATGCTGTTCTCCACGAGGCGCTCAAGGCGACCAGTCTTGTCTTCCACCTCCACGTCCACTGCACCACAGGGATACATCCTCTTCACCCTTTCTGTGGGCGGCTCTTTCTGCTGTCTAATCTTCACTTTTGGCTCACATAGTGTTCTACCTACAGAAGATCGGTGCTGTAGCAATCCATTTTGCCCATGTCTCGACGGGACAATGACCCGAAGACCGTCAACATCTATGGTGCGTAGGGAGATTATTGGGACCTCAGCATCATGATTTCTTGTTCCCAGGAGGCCAAGAAGGCCAAGGAGGCCCGGGTGGATCGGGCGATGCAAAAGGTGGCGCCGGGGGTCCGGGAGAGGGTCCCACTGTGATTTTTGATAAGTCCATGAATAAAATGTATGTCGGTGAAGTGTCCCCTGTTCCTTTGCCAAAGTCCTTTCTCAACAACAGCAGTGTACACCTGGGTCAAGGGTTAATCAAATTTCCTGTGTTGAATATTTTGCAAGTTGAATTATGTCTAGACTCGAGGAAGTTCTGTGCAAGTGGTTGGAGTCTCCTCCCGATACAAAGGACAGACAGTATGAACTGCGGAGTTTTCATCACAAAGCCACTGGGGGCTGGCTCCTACGTGATTTCCGATTCATCGAATGGCGGGCCATGCCCGGTACTTTATGGATCAAAGGAATCTGTAAGTTAATTTTATTGTTCCAATTCCATGTCTAATAATTCTTTGCAGCTGGTACCGGAAAGAGCGTACTAAGGTGATTTGTATCGCTGCCACGTACATGACATTAATCTGCTGCTGACAATATCAACAGCTCGACAGTGATTGAAGAAATTGTCAGGGCCTGTCCCGAACCGTCTGCTGTTGCATATTTCTATTTTGATTTTAGGAATGAGCGGCAGCGGCGCATGGACATCATGTTACGTTCTATTGTCTGGCAGCTCTCTGGACGGTCGCCTTTTCCTTATAGGTCTCTTTGTCAGCTGCATAAAACACTAGGAAAAGGAACTATCCTGCCACAGCATGGAGATCTTCTAGGAGTCCTCACGGATTTACTTTCAGAGTTTGACCGGACTTGTATTGTCATTGATGGGCTTGACGAATGTAACAAGACCAACTGGAAGCACCTTATCAAATTCATCCACAGCCTATGCCATCCTGCCAAAAATGCTCCCCATCTCCTCTTTACCAGTCAACCTTTTGAGGAATTCCAAACAGCATTCAAGGATGCACCTTTCATCGAGCTTGGTTCTCAGGTCTCAAATGACGACATTAGATCCTTTGTTGGCAGTGAAGTTACCAGGGTTGGAAATTGGGCTAGTGATGACAATTATGCAAAGAATGTCACAGAGCAAATTGTGCAGAAGAGCCATGGAATGTCAGTCCTCTCAGCACACTGTAATTTGTGCTCAAGCTAACTTGCATATGCAGGTTTCGCATGGCTGCATGTCTCCTCATTGAACTGCATGATTGTGATTTCAGAGAGGATGTGGAGGAGACCCTCACAGGCCTTCCAGCTGATCTTTTTGGGATTTACAGTCATTTCTTGACCCGAGCAACAAATATTCCCAGAAGAACAATTTTTATCCAAGCAATTTTCCAGTGGCTTGTGTTCTCCGCCAGAAAGCTTACATCAGATGAGCTGGCAGATGCTCTCGCATTCCCCTAGCTCACCCCAAGTTCGACTTTTCCGACCCAGCTAAATCCATTTATGACCCAAATAGACGTGGGGGCAACTCTGATATCTTCAAATTGTTAGAGGGCCTGATCGTGATCAAAAGCGAGCGCTGGGATAAGTCAATCACCTTTGCACATTCATCTGTCAAGGATTATATCCTTTCCACAAAATTCCAGCGGGAATTTGGGGCAATCATTGATCTTACAATGGATGTCTCCCATAAATTGATCACCCAGACTTGTGTCCGCTATGTCCTCCTTTTTGCAGATGCCAAATATTCAATGACCGAGGAGACACTCCCAGACTACCCATTCTCCTTGTATGCAGCAGAATATTGGTTCCATCACCTGCAGCTGTGCAATGACCAGGATCAGAAAGTGCTATTTCCCTCAACAATGCATCTCCTGGAGGATGGTAGCAGCCAATATACTGCTCTGTACCAATTTCAAACCTTCCTTTGGTATAAGGGACGTATTAGGGATAGACCCATAGCATCCACAGTCTGCATGTGTGCGCAAATGGGCTACACTGAGGGGGTGCGCTTTCTGCTCATTGAATGCAGCACACTTGTGAACCTAGCCACTGAGGATGGCTGGACTGCATTGCGTATTGCATTGGAGAAGGGTCACCTTGACATTATGAGGCTGCTATTCAAGCACAGCATATCTATTGACCAAGCCACCAAAGATGGCAAGACTGCACTGAATCTTGCATCAGAGAGGGGTCACTTCGGCATCGCAGGGGTGCTTATCCAGCACAATGCATCTGTTGATCTAGTCACCAAAGATGGCAGAACTGCACTGCATATTGCATTGGAGAGGGGCCACCTCCACTTTGCAAGGCTGCTCATTCAGCACAAGGCATCTGTTGACCTAGCCACCAAATATGATGGGACTGCACTGCATTTTGCATCAGAGAAAGGTCGCCTGGACATTGTGAGACTGCTCATTGAGCACAATGCATCTGTTGACCTAGCCACCAAAGATGGCGAGACTGCGCTGCATCTTGCATCGTGCATGGGTCACCTCGACATTGTGAGGCTGCTCATTGAGCGCAATGCATCTGTTGACCTAGCCACCAAAGATGGCAAGACTGTGCTGCATTTTTCATCAGAAAAAGGTCACCTTGACATTGTAAGGCTGCTCATTGAGCACAATGCATCTGCTGACCTAGCCAACAAAGATGGCGAAACTGCGCTGCATTTTGCATCACAGAAAGGTCACCTCGACATCATGAGACTGCTCATTGAGCACAATGCATCTGCTGACCTAGCCAGCAAAGATGGCAAGACTGCACTGCATTTTGCAATTGAGAAGGGTCGCCTTGAATGTGTGCAGCTGCTCATCAAGCACAATGCATCTGTTGACCTAGCCAACAAAGATGGCGAGACTGCACTGCATCTTGCATTGGAGGAAGGTCACCTCAACATCATGAGGCTGCTCATTGAGCACAATGCATCTGTTGACCTAGCCACCAGTTATGGCAAGACTGCACTGCATCTTGCATCAGTGAGGGTCATCTTGACTTCACACAGCTACTCATTAAGCACAATGCATCTGTTGACCTGGCCACTGAAGATGGCAAGACTGCACTGCATCTTGCATCAGAGAGGGGTTACTTCGGCATCGCAGGGGTACTTATCGAGCACAATGCATCTGTTGATCTAGTCACCAAAGATGGCAGAACTGCACTGCACCTTGCATTGGAGAGGGGTCACCTCGACATTGTGAGACTGCTCATTGAGCACAATGCATCTGTTGACCTAGCCACCAAAGATGGCGAGACTGCGCTGCATCTTGCATCGTACAAGGGTCACCTCGACATTGTGAGGCTGCTCATTGAGCACAATGCATCTGTTGACCTAACCAGAAAGGATGGTGGGACTGCGCTGCATTATGCATCTTTCGAGGGTCACCTCAACATTGTGAGGCTGCTCATTGAGCACAATGCATCTGTTGACCTAGCCACCAGAGATGGCGAGACTGTGCTGCATTTTGCGTCAGCGAATGGTCACCTCCACATTGTGAGACTGCTCATTGAGCACAATGTATCTGTTGACCTAGCCACCAGAGATGGCGAGACTGCGCTGCATTTTGCGTCAGCGAATGGTCACCTCCACATTGTGAGACTGCTCATTGAGCACAATGAATCTGTTGACCTAGCCACCAAAGATGGCGAGACTGCGCTGCATCTTGCATCTTTCAAGGGTCACCTCAACATTGTGAGACTGCTCATTGAGCACAATGCATCTGTTGATCTAGCCACCAAAGATGGCGAGACTGCGCTGCATCTTGCATCTTTCAAGGGTCACCTCAACATTGTGAGACTGCTCATTAAGCACAATGCATCTGTTGACCTAGCCACCAAAGATGACGAGACTGCGCTGCATCTTGCATCATACGAGGGTCACCTCGACATTGTGAGGCTGCTCATTGAGCACAATGCATCGGTTGACCTAGCCACCAAAGATGGCAAGACTGTGCTGCATTTTTCATCAGAGAAAGGTCACCTCAACATTATGAGGCTGCTCATTGAGCACAATGCATCTGTTGACCTGGCCACCAAAGATGGTAGGACTGCATTGCATTTAGCATCAGTGGAAGGTCACCTCGAAGTCGCTCGGCTGCTCACCGGCTGCAATGTGTTCCTGACTCAGCCCTTTCCAGAAATTGGGCACTCCTTGTTCCCCGCTTCTGGTAGTACCGCACATGTCGATGGTATGTAAATCCTGACAACAGTACCCAAACTCACAATTTTATTTGCCCAGTAGCTGATGCACTTGGCAGCACAGATGCCCTGCAGGCAGTGATATCAGCTCGCTTAATTAATCCTGCCTTGGATAATCCAAGGGAGGTCGATTAATCCATCCTTGGATTATCCAAGGGCTTAGTCATAGATTAATCTTACATACAAACAAGATGCAAAAACTGGCTAGGATTAATCTGATGCATTCTGGTGTCGAGTGTCCATTCCCAAATTAAAACTAGAACCATTTAATCCTGCCAACTATTTCACGAAATCCTGCAAACGATCGAATGATTTAATCTCGAGTTATCATGTATGATCAATCTAGGCAGCAATTGCGTTAAAGGCCCGATTAATACCCAAACAATTTAATCCTGCAAACGATCCAAGGATTTAATCTCGAGGTATCGTGTACAATTAATCTAGGCAGCGATTGCGCTGTAGATTAATTGATCTAGGTTGTGATTAATCAACCCAACTTTGTACCACCATTAATTGTCTTACTATGTGAATCTCATCCTGCTTGCGATTAATCTGACATACCTTTTATGGACTTGCCTTTCTCGGAATCACAAAACCTCCGCCAAATAGTCCTCCTGCACCCAAACCTCTTCAGCGGCGGCTGGCTCGACACGGAATCAGAAGCTTACCTCGTAATCTGGCTCCTCCTTTGCGTTGCGCTCCTGCTCCTCCTCCTCTTTCTTGGCCTTCTTCGCATCAGCAATCTCATCATTGATCACCAGTTGAGGGAGCTTCTTCCACAGCGTCTCGCACTTGCGTGCAAGGTTCACGTATATTGCAGCTTGCCGGTGTGCATAGGCCCGCCAGCCCTGGTCATCGCTGTAACCTGAAGTATTTCGGTCAGTCACTCGCCCATTCACACAGTACCAGATTCCGAGAGGTTGAACCGCACACGATCTGCCGGACTGAAATCCGAAGGCAGTAGCAGCCGTATTTTCTCTGGCTCGTCGACGTTGATCTCCTTCATGTACTTGTGAAGCTCAGGGACATGGTCGAGCTGCCACTTGCGTAAAGCCTTGATATCTGACTGAAGCTGCTGTCTGGCCAGTGCGAGCAGCTCCTCGGTGGATGTAGGCAATGCACGCAACCGCTTCAGACGCTCCCTGGCCAATGTGATCAGTGTATGCCACCTCTGGGGGATTCAAATCAAGCACATACCTGTCTCTTTCCACCAGTAAAGTGGCACTCATGAGACTGACATTGCCTGGTCGCCCGCCGCCCGCCGTCGACTCGCCCGATTGTGTTGCTTCTGCTTCTTTGGCCAGTAGCTTTGTGTATGCCGCTGCATGTGTTGGAGGTCCTACATAGTAGTCGGTAGGTAAGCAACTATATTCTCGCAGCAAAGCCGCACGTACCTGACTTCATGTTGATCTGAAAAACACTACTCCACACATCATTGGAATTGTGTTTCGGATTTTCGTCCTTGGTTTCCCATACTGCCACGGCTTCCGCGTGCTGACCTTTCTGGAACTTGTTGAGCACCTCGAAGGATGCTGTTTTGGAGCACTGCTCTGACTTTGCTGTCCGGTATAGCTGTGTCAGAGCTTCCGCTGTACTCCATCATCAGTTCACGCCAATGTCCCCCGGCTCATTACGCTGTGTCGCTCATGGCCAGTAGACCGCATTGCCTACATGCGCTAAGGTGTGTCCTTATCACTTCTTCTTCCATGCCCGCTCAGTCCCGCTGTAGTCTGCTCCACCTAACCGTAGTCCGCCCTGCCCCACCTTGGGCCACTGTGTCAATCTGTCGCCCATGTGCACTCCATCCCAAGCACACGTGATATGTAGTGTTACCCGTGCATGCTCCCGCCGTGTCATCTGCACATGCTACTCCTTGTCACCCCATCGCCTTCGCCCTTACGCCCACGCTCCTCCCCGTGTGCCACTGCGCCCCCTGTCTGCTCGCTTGCTGAACGCCATGTCACCCACAAACACCATGTTGCCTATGCATGCTACGCTGTATCGCCCCACCACCTTCTCCCTCACGCCCACGCTCCTCCGCACGCTGAAGGACAGTCACTCCTAGTGCGGATGGATCACGTTCGAGAAAGGTTCACGAAGCTAACTTCTATGAAAACCAAACCCTAACCAAAACCACTCAACGACACCTTCCTTAATAGGAATGATAGTTTAAGTTCGGGGGTGTAGACCAAGTATTAGGTCAAATAGCCAAGTGCGTGCAGGTTTCAACCGTTCGAGAGAGACTCGTAGTTGAGCGTGGTGCGTTTGGTTGGTTCGAGGAGCGCTTTCCTTTGTTCACGGATGAACGTAGGTTGCTTAGTATAAGAAACAGACTCGAAGGTCTGGCGTGGTTTGTTCCGAGGAACGGGTTTGTGCTAACACGTTGGCTTAACAAGCTCACAACGATGGTTCGCGGACACAGGGACACAGAACACAGGACACAGGACACACAAGAACACATTCACGGACACAATGACAAGACAAACACAAGACACAGGACACAGACACGTTCACGGACACAATTCCACAGTTCAGGTTCACATGTCCACACGGAATTCAAACCACAAGTCACTTTATATCAGGTGAAAGAACAGTCGCGCTGGGCTACTGAGCTCTCGAGCCAAACCTATCTACAACACTGCTGTGTCTAGAGGCGGGGTCTGCTACTATACTGTTAAACTGCCTGCTCTTTTATACTACTCTCTTATCGCGATGACTAAATAATATTATATACACTGGTCCGTTTATCCGTGAAATCTGACTCGAAATCCGTGCTCAATTAACGTTATTGGCTCCCTATACCGGCAGATCGAACACTGGTTCAGACTCGATCAATCGAAGTTGAAATATTATGGTATCTTGGTGATATGCTGGGTCCGCGACTCGCAGCTCGGGTGACGCTCTTGTCTAGACGCGTCTCTTCTTTGTCCTAGCCCTATTCAGATTCTCCTACTGAGGTCGGGGTCTCTTCGTGAGCGACTTATACGGTTCGCGGGCACTGTCAAACTCTTGCGGTTCAACTATATTGATCGCGTTTCGGCTGTTGCCATCTTTGATCGGACAGCTCCACCTGGAGCGCGCTTTGGCATCGGTCACCTAATTCATCTTGGTCATACTCCGGATCTGCACGGACCTCGGAGCTATAGCCGTTCGGGGTATTCACCGCTTTTCCGTTCTCGGAGCCCTCCGCTTGCATGTGACACACACGTCCACTAATTCCAGGAATGCCGCGACAAACAAAGTGTCTCTGGAGGTGGTTGCGACCACTGAGTTCCGTCCGCAATTGCGAAATATAGATTCCTTCTAACTCCTCTGTAGTCCAAGTCAGTGTCAGCGCTTCTAGGCGGGTTTCTAGGTACTGTCTGGTTATTCGAGATCGTCTCCGTGTGAGCGCGACTCTAGCTATATGACTGGTAGCTCTCCGTGCGAGGCGTTGCGGAAGCTTCTCGGGATGTCTGCGTGATTGTTTATACTGAAAATCGCAAAATAGCTGCGTTTCACGTGTGGCTGCTTTCACGGCTTATTAACGTGCCGCTGCGCCCTTTATCCGCCTGCTTGCTCAAGGTCGTGTCTCCCACACCTGCCGTGTCGTCAATGCGCTCCACACCGCATCATCCCACCGCCTTCTCTCTTACACCCTCACTCTTACGCCCATGCAACCGCGCCCCCTATTATTTTGGTCGCTTGATGCCAAGTCGCCCACACCTGCCGCATCGCCATGTTGCACGTGTGCTATGCCGTGCTGCCTCATCACCTTCCCTCCCATGCCTGCGCAGCTTTGCCACCCAGCCGTGCTGCCAACCCGCCCAGTTGCTCGTAGGCTGCGCTCCAAATGCCCACCCATTCTCAGCGTGCATCTTCCCACTAGCATTATCGGCGACAAGCCATATCCAGCACTCCCCTCTTGTCGCCTACTGTGCAAGCCGTGTCACCTACTGTGCAAGTTTAGAATATCCAAAATAGATGAAAGGTGGGTGAGGGACTGATTTTGGCAAAAAATTCCTTTTGGGGACGAAGGCATTCATTTCCCAAAAAGGAAATTTTCACTACAAATGGCTGATCTCTATCCCCAAATTTTAGAGCTCATCAAAGGCTACAAGAGTCCTCTAGATGTGTTTTCAATAGGTGGCCTCATTGGCCCACAAAATGCAAAATACTTTCTGAGAGCCAATGCTTTCAGAATGAATATTGGCTTTTCAATGAAAAAAACCATCAATAGGAGCCCAGATGTGTGCACCCCATCAATCGCAAGGCAGACAGGCACCCTATATGGCAAGCCATCAATATTCCAGGAATTGCCGGGGCGGACTGCCATCAATTTCAAGGCAAATTCTGGAAGCTGTTATTTTGAACCCGGATTATCTAAATAAATAGAGGTTAAATATTAGTTTCTGGAGTTGGCTAAAACATTGCAGTTTTGATCCCATCTGATCCATCATATGATGATGGGGAGCTGACAAAAAATTCTGAGTACCTTAAACCTCACATTTTCAATCTCAGACCTGCTAGTACAACCTAAAAAAAATGGCTAAACCTCAATCTTCAACCTGATATTTTCACAAAACCTCCAACTAGAAGGCCCCGACTCTGTCGGGACAGACCTTGCCCCCGTAGATTGTATTCAATTCAAATTCATTCAGTAAGTACTATGCCCATACTCGTGATTCTCAAACATTTGTGACATTGGAACTGTTTCGTATATGAAGTTCTCGAAATTTGTTGATGATGTCTATTCATTTCTTTCATTAGAAAATGTAAAGAATGATTGTTCTGGCAATACTTTTACAGTCTGCATGTGCGGTGTTTCTTTGAGGGGCTCCCTGGGACCTGGGTCAGTTTTCATCACTTTGCTAGATGTTGCCGGAGCGGGAAGTTTCGGTGGTTGCATCAAGACGCGAATGTTCTCGATGTCTGAGGTTTATGAGTCTTGGCTACGTTGCGCGGATGAATGAGTTTCCCGCTGATATCATATGTGAGAACACACTGCACACGGTGGGTGTATTTCATTTCTTCGATAGCCTCTCGGGCTTAAGGATTAGCACTCACCGGCCAATTCTCCATTTCCTCAATATCTTTGATATCTGTATGAGAAATTCTTAGCCAATTTGTCTACACACAAGAGGAGGAAAAATCACCCGCTTCGCTTTCGATCTTCTGTGGTTGTTCAGAATTCAGTTTCCAAGAGAAAACAAGTTGGGTAAAAAAACGGGCGAACTTGGAATAATATATGTCGTAGTTTAATCAATCTCTTTGGCGACTTGTTCCAATTCAACACCCCTTGTTTGGAGTTTCCTTGGGTTTCAACTTGCTTCAGGACTCAGGAGCCATTCGGTGGGAAAGTCGGCACCAAAGATCCCAATGTCAAATGGGAACTGTTTGGGTGCTCTCCGTGATAGCAAAGATTCCTGCCTTCACATTGCCTTGCAAATAATCTGTGGATAGGTCGCAGACCTTGGGAGCTACAGGTTCTTACATTTCCTGAGCAGCTTTTAGTTGCGCTTCTTTATCCATGCGTCTACATTGCATCCAAAAACTCGTGGCACCAAGAAACCCGAGGAGCTTCAGCAGGGAATGTGGGGCACTATGATCTAGATATTGAAGGGATATCAGCAATGGTCGAGGGACTCTCGATGCCACGACCTCCCGAGGTATTGGCATCTGTGATCTCAGTCACATACTGTACTTACTGTATGTTGGCGTTGGAGCCAGGAGAATTGCCGAAGAACTGGATCTACAATACATTTCGTGCCCGTCGGGACGCCGTCCGTCGCTCAACAGTATAAATATCTCAAGGCAACTTTTGCGTTGTAGTTTCTCGTTGCTTGAAATTTGCGTTCATATCAAGAGGCGTCCGATTCGCTAGCCGAGCACACTGTGATGGGCACGTGCCGCAGGGCACCTTCCATATCGGGACACCTTTCCCACCGCTCTCGTCGCTGTAACCACATCCTGAAAGGCATCCAGCGCCAATATACCAGCCCCAGTACTCATGTAGCTGACTCTAAGTGAGTAAGGTAGGTCTGAGCCCACCATTCAATATCTACAGGCACTGTTAACAATTATGGCAGGAGGCTTTGTTTTTCAACTACTATACATGCAGGGCTCCTCTAGACTTTTTCCTCCAGATACATCTCATGTATAGTGTATCTTGGAATATTTTTACAATTATCCAGTCGACATACCATGCCTGTAAGATGAAAGGAGCGGTGGGAAAGGTGTCCCGATATGGAAGGTGCCCTGCAGCACGTGCCCATCATAGTGTGGTCGGCTAGCGAATCGGACGCCTCTTGGTTCATATTGTAACTATAGGATCAATGAGGGATGACGATGATCCTAATGTACCCTTTGTTTGTCCACGATCTGATCATCGGAGCTGTCAGGTTGGTGATTATCAGCGGCAATTTTGAGGGTGGAGAGACCTTGACAGGCAAGGTAACCTCAATGTCTTAAAATGCTGTTCTGAACCTCATTTCTCAACCTCATAATTTGCAATGATAAAAGATGTCATACTTCTCGCCCACGCACGTCCGTCGCACGCACACTCGTCGCGCATCCACACTCGACAGATGCCCGCTTGCCCTTCGAACGCACCCCTGCCCACTTCCAATGCGCACACCTCGCGCACGCACACCGATCACGGATGCACACCCACACCCTTCACCCACGCACGGCAGTCGTGCGCACGCACACGCACGGCAGTGGTACGTATACATCACGCACGCCAATCGCGGATGCACACCCACACCCTTCACTCACGCACGCCAGTCCCGCCCACGCCAGTCGCAGACGCACACTCACGGCCTTCACCCACTCACGGCAGTCGCGCGCAGGCTCACCCTCGCCAGTCGTACACGCACTCACGAGCTTGACGCCCCGCACACGCACACCTGTCACCTATGTACGCTCGTCGCGCATGCGCGGAAGTCGCCCCCACCTCGCCGCCCCGCGTTGCAGACACGCACACCCGCCAGCGACGCTCCGCTACCTCGACATCTCCTCTGTAAGCATCACACCGTGCTCACTGCCCGCCCGCCTGCACATTTGCCACCTGCTTGCTAGCTACACAACCCGCTGCCTCGACATCGCCCTCCACACGCACGTCTAGTGCACCAGCTTCGACCTGCCCTCCCCCACCAACCTGCCTCTGTCCCCGCTATGCGTTGTTTTCATGCAGTGCTCCACATTCGCCTCCATACTCGTCGCCCTCACACTCACGCTGGCAGAACGACTCGTCCACGGCGTACTGCAATGGGTCGAGCCCACTTCGAGCCGTGGGGGGCTGTTGTCGAGGTTCGTTGGGGTCTCCACTCGCCTGCTTCGAGCGTAAGTAATAACCGGCCTCAATGGCTTTGGTGCCACAATTCCTTGCCCGTCCCTCATTCTTTCTGCCAATCGACAATTATGGACTTCTCTCTACTTTATCTATCACCCGCTGCGCCATCCGCCTCCCCTCCTTCTCTTCCCCTCCTTACTTCCTCCTCCCTTTGATGGACGGTGCACGTTTCCTCTTGATCTCGATGTTTTCGTAGTCGATAGCACTATTCTATTCACATCTGTATATTACCAAAAAATCAACTGGCTCACCTACTCCACAATCCTGTGGAATTTTCGCCGGCCTTTTCCTGGAACAGAGATTGAATAGCTTTCGAGAAAGCACGTCCAAATTAGGGCATTGCATTTCCTCATTTGGCCAAGCACAGCCTCACAATTGTCTCTCTTCCTGCACCTCAACGCGTTCAGCATCCGGAGCTCTCAAGTCCCCCATTCAAATACCCAATGTGACAAAATTGACGAGAGTCCCATGCGCCATGGTCTGCTGTGTTCAACGTTGTGCCCGCACGATCGTCTTTTCTCTTATTCCTCTGGGACTTCAGCGCCTTCTCCAGTCCTCCCTGTCTTTGTCTTGTCCTCAGGCCCACCTGAAATCTGGAAACGTCTCTTCTGCGAATTTTAATTGTAATTGAGCCGTCTTCGTGCTTCTACCTGCCTTGCCAGTAAACATGCCTCGGCAATCCCAACACATGATCACCATCCTACTGCAGTATAGTTTAACCGGCCCACGGAACGCCAATCGTCTACAGCGAACAAATTCTTGGGACATCGCTCTGTCAGTTCCTTCCTTGTAATTCTTCTCTTTCCTTGGCGACGGGCTCTGTGTAAGAATCAACAGCAACTAACCTGATGATAACTTAACTGAATTTCTCACTGACGCCTGTGAATTACTCCAGGCTCGCTCTTCATGGACTCCATTCATTTCGTTGTCTCATTGAAGCAAGCTTTCAACTGATCCTTGTATGGTTCAAGTCTTGCGCCGCACCCTTGTCTGATACTCACCTCAATATCCTACGCAGGGAATGTTGGTCTTATCAACTTTGGCTCAACTCATTCAGCGCACTGACCTTGTACTAACCAGTTGTACTACTTAGATCTTTAATGGCTTTTGAGCCGACCAGCTAGATTTTCGCAATAATCCATTTTTTAATTTGAGCGACGTGAGCTTTCGTTCGCACCTCATTCTTTATTCACCACACTGATCTCCTCGTATCACACTTGAAGCATTTAGATCTGCTGTGAGTTTCCCATCAACTTCATTCCGGCCTAGGTACATTTCATTTCGACGCCTGAGCCTGAATTGAATTGTGCTGAGGGTGTCAATTTGTGCTTCAATTCACTACTTCTTCTGTCGAGCCCAGGTGCCCTCTACCCCCGGAATTCCGATTCCAGTAGTTTGAAGTAAGTTTGGTTGCGTACTTCTTTTCTACTGAATTCCTCGCACTACATCTTGAACAAGTACCGTCTTTGATTTCATCTCCGCGAAGTGTGTCTATGCTGGGAGCCCTGCCTTAATCCCATTTATCCCGTCTAATTCTCTTTCTTTGAATTCAACCCCAACCAGTGAACCAGCAGCTCAATTCGAAGTTTCATTCTCGAGATGCCCCAACTCCCTCAGATGTATTTCCACTTCCGTTGTCATTCCTTACTATCCGAAGACAGGGCGCCTCCGCCGCCCTGTATTTCAGTGATTCGTGTCTGCAAATTCTGAGCAATACGTGCCGGTGGGTCAATTATTCTCGGAGATCTTGTCACGCAAGTCTCGTGTACCGCACTCATGCTCACGGTCAGTCAACTCTCAGCATCAAGTCCACCTTCTCAACTTGTTTCAGCTTCACTCTTTCCCCGCTGATCTACCAAAGTCGGCCAAAACAAAAGTGTTGTGAATTCACCTTTTGTCCTGACACCGACCGGGCGAAGGCACAGCACCTCGACCGCAATCATACTCAAGCACTAGCGTTAATGCGCTGCGGCCCATCAGGCTCCGCCACGCCAATGTTCCAAGTTGAAAATTTCGTTGCATACGAATATCGCTTAGCCTGTGTTTTTTCCTATTAGCTCCGTCATACTGCGCTCCTCCGTCCGACCGCCATACCCAAATCAACTGGACAGTAGCCTTGTTTCTCCAGCACAAGATGCAGCAACGGTCCTTTAATATCAAATATCGTCTCAAGAAATGCATAGTTGTGCTGTATTTCTCTCCCTTCGTTCCATTGCGTTGCACCTGAATTTTCTCCACAAGAACATCCAAACATGAGAGGAACAATCCCTGTGCTGCGAGTAGGGTTATGTCCTTGCTCATCTAACACCCAATGAGGTTGACCTCGAATCTTCGTATCGACAAGTCCACTCTACGGGGTTCCACCAACATTCTCCACGTATTGGAAAGTCAAGGAGTCGCCTTACCATACCTTGTCGACGACATTAAACGGTCAGAGTACCTACAGTACCCTGGCAGCTCTATCTTGTGAATGTGCTGGAGGTCCTTGTTAACAGGGCACTTGGCTCAAGTACCCGAATCTTCATCACTTTGTGCTTCACAGTAAGTAGGTTCACTTTTGCCCCGACTCTGCTGGGGCGAAAACCCTTTGAGCCTTGAAAATATATTGGAATTAAAATCCGAAATTACAAGTCGGTTCACCGTGTACCTACCGTGGCAGATGGAACCCATCCTGTGAGCTTTGCTCACATACCCGAAACTTCATGACTTTGCGCTTGACAGTAGCTTCACTTTTTGCCCCAACTCCGATGGGCGAAAACTCCTGAGCCCCTGAAATATATTGGAATTACATCACAATCGCAAGAGAAGGTTTGCGATCTCTTTCCACCATAGGATGCGTACTTCCCCTCATCTCCAAAAAATATTGGGCTCACTGCAAAATCCAAGGGCCGTCGCCTGACACACTCCGAGTGCGTACAATTAATACGAGTAGTCCTATGAATATTACTCGGACAGATTCTAGACTGTTTATAACTCGAGAACAGCGAGATATCACACATGGAGAGGAATTGTGAGCAGATGGAGGGCGGCAATTCGGCTTGAACTCGACACTGGCCGACGGCCGATCGCATGCGAGAAATTCAGCAAATTTTGGCAGAAGAAATTCCATGGGCCGCGAAAGTACGGCTTAGCAGAAGAGAGGGTCCGGGGGGCACCATAAGGCCGCAAAGCGATGCGGAGCGAAGTCGTCATGAGTGTTTAGAGCAAACACCTTGTTTGCAGCGCTTGACGTTGCCAGGATGATCAGTAATATCACATTCTTCTCCCTGTAGTATCGATTGGGGATGATTTTTATGCGATTGTATTTTTCTCTCCCTTAATCCAGTCCGTTGCCCAGGATTGGGCAAAATGAAGTCAAGGTTTACGCGCGGAAACAGGCTAGGTAGTCCCAGCGAACGTAGTCGAGAACTAGCAAGAGGCAGCGATAAAAATGAAGGGACGTCGAAAGACGAGGCTTAACCGTTTCCCTGATTTTAAACCACCAAGCCCAGAGTGAGGCCCACAATCAGCGTCTCCCAATGTCGTAACAGACCGCCTCGGAGCACAATTCCGCAAGGGAACCCCCAGAGAAGCTGTCACGAGCTGGTTTGGAAGCACCTGCTTATTTTCACACAAAGTGGAATTCAAGGGGGACATTATATGTTTTCGCGCCAGATTCCCCAACGGCACAAGAGGAGAGGATGCTAAGCGCCAGAGAAGCCTAGCACGGAGCCACAAACCCGGATTCGAGGAATCGAAACTAAAAACACCAAACAACAGTGGTCATTGAAGAGTTTGCATCCTGAAACAATTCTGAATTCTGCTGGGAACAATCAAGGTAGCTTATTGTAATATAGTCCATAATTATTGCGCACTTGTTAAACGTCATGTCGGATTTCCTGATGTGATTATGGCGGCATGCAGACATGCTACGTCATTGTCACGTGATGTTTATATCAAAACGTACACAACGTGTTCATCCTTGTCTCCATGTATGCCACTGAGCCACTGAGCTTGGTCGTATACGCGAGGGTAAACAACCGATCCGGGTGATGGTTGTTGTGCGGGCTTCGAATTGCATACGACTCGGACAAACGTGAAAAAATTGCGTCCACGCAAACAGCAGCTGCAGCTCATGATCATCAGCAGCGGCACGCCTGTCTACCTCAACACCATCCCTGCTGGGTCTGTTTTCACTGTGACATATACAGCCCCGATTTGTACTCTGGAGTCCAGCAGAGTCCAAGATAGGATGAATTTCTGCGCAGACCGACGCTACATGAAACTGTGCTGTTGGGGCAACACGAACTCTATGGCAGGAGTTGGTCATCAATGTTCTCCTTCTCGCTATCACCCTGGAAATCAGCTCTGTGCGTCTCCACCACCAATTCTCGCACACGACCTCGGCACCTCGCTCAGCACATCGTGTGCCAGCTTGGCACCACACTTGTCAGCTTGGAGCACCTTGACTGCTTGGCACCTCACTCCATTTCGACTCTACCATTATTCTGCCCCCCAAAAAAGGTATCATTCCTCTCCTGGCGACATAGTATTTTCCCTCACCCTCTCCTTACGAAACCTCCACATTACATACACCATTTTTGATTCTCTACCTCCCCAAGGACAATATTCCTACTAAATTTCCCCTCAATACTCTGCCATGAATATTTTTAAAGTGGTATGTTTATTTGGCGACAAACGCGACCAGTTTTCCCACGCTAAAGTAGGCGACAAGCACACCAGAAAGTGAAAAAAATCACCTAAAGTGAATTTGTATATTAATTTTTAAGATTCACACTTACAGTGAAACTGTTAGTGAAATTTTAACTTTCATATACAATGTCATGTAACCTGAATCTGTTACTGAAATTCAAAGTTTCAGACACAGTTTCATACTATATGAATGGTAAAACTCAGTTACAATTTCAGGGCAAGAGTGAATCTTAAAAATTAACATACAAATTCATTGTGGGTGAAATTATTTCTCTCCCCAAGTATGTCTTGTTCTAATGTGGTTTGACTGTGGTGGAGGTTTCCTGTGCACAAATTGGAAAATTCACCTACAGTGAATTTGTATATTAATCTTTAAGATTCAATCTTGCACTGAAATTCTAACTGAAATTTTAACATTCATATAGTTGAAACCATGTCTGAAATCTTTAATTCTAGTCACGGATTGAGGTCATGTGAAATTGGATATGAAAGTTAAAATTTCACTAACAGTTTCACTCTAGATGTGAATCTTAACAAATTAATATACAAATTCGCTTTAGATGATTTTTTTCACTTTCCGGTGTGAAGGCGACAACTTCGCTAAGCGAACAAAAATTTAGAGATTGAAATGATGTCTGCACTGCTAAAAAAATTCAATCCTGCCCCATTTGGGTTCTAACGGGCGACATGGCGACATGGCTCGGCGGCCAATACACCCGTGTCGCCTCGTCACCTGAACCATGTCACCCATTGTCGCCAACTGTATCGGCACTCGGGCGACACGGCGACAGCGGCCCGGAATCGTGACTGTCACTCCTGTTACAAATCCGGCACACGCGGCTTGTTTAGCGCTCCGACTTCCTCCCACCGTGACAGCGACAGAGACGTCCTCCCACGACACTCCTCCCACGGCGACAGCGATGTTGCTCAACGCGCACCACGTCACCAACCCCAACGCCCCGTCGACGCCTGTCGCCCCTGGGAAGCCCTGCCCACTTCTAACGCGCACCCGCCCCACGCATCGAGCCCGCGCACTTCGCACGCCCCCTGCACTTCGAACGCCCGCACGCCCGCACCCATTTCAAAAGCTAACCCTAAGCCACACTTCGAATCCACGCCCACCCACTTCTAACGGTCACCCCCAGTCCAAATGTGCTCCCCTCCCTCCACCGTCAGCCCGCCCCGCACTTCGCATTTCCACGCGTATATAACCCTGCCCTGCTAACTAGCCTCGAAGCCAACTTTAATTGCATCCGCTGCGCCGCCCTGCCCGCCAACCCACTGTACTCCCTGCGCTCGGCGACGCCGATTGCCCACCCCACCCCTCATCTACTTCTATGGCGCGCACGCACATCCACTGCGCACGCACGCCTCGCATTCGTCGCGGATGTACGTACGCTCGTCGCACACGCAAAACCCCTCCCGCTCGCTCGGTGCTTGCCCTCGCCCATTGCATGCGCGCCTCGTCGCAAAAGCAAACCTCTCGCACACACGCCCGTCGCGCACGCAAAACCCCCGTACGCACGCCCGTCGTGCGTCCACGTTCATCGCACGCTCGTCCCCGTCGCGCACCCACACACGCGGCGCACGCTCATCGCTGGCCCGCCGCGCACCCATGCTTCTCACGCAAGCCTCATCGCGCAAGCAACTCCGTCGCACCCACGCCCCGCACGCAAAACCCCCTCACGCTCGCGCGTCGCAAGGACACCCACTACGCGCACGCCTCGTCGCGGAAAACCCCCGCACCCACGCCCGCCGCACCGGCACTTGTCGTGCACGCGCACCCTTCCCCGTCGCACCCACGCCTCGCCGCGCACGCACCCGCCGCCTGTATGCCGCCCCCACACGCGCGGGTTTCCTTCATCTCCAGATGTCTGTTTTTTTTTTACTCACCCGTCACTACCTATCATGCATTCGTCCTATTTCATTTACTTCCTGTACCACACTTCATTAATTAGTTTTTCTTTGTGTATTTAACATGAATTCATTTCCAGGTGCTCGGGCGTCCTTCATATGAGAATGTGATGGCCAAATTCCATCGATTTGACGAGCTATAAAGCCAAGTGGATATTTGCTTTTTTGGTAATTTTCGTCTTGCACCACTTGCATCGAATTGATATCGCATTTCAGTGCTGTGCATTCGCCGTGTCGCCCACACCTCTTCAGCGGTGTCGCTCTGGCCCGCTGAGCCGTGTCGCCCACGCCCGCTGTGCCGGGTCGCCTTGTCACCTGTCGCCTTGTCGCCTTGTCGCCTCGGAGCGCTGAGCCGTGTCGCCCAGCCTGCTGTGTCGTGTCCCACTAGCTCCTATACCTTGGGTTAAGCAGTAGCGCCCCATGTACCCAGCCTGCTCCATCCAGTCCACCAGCACGACCAACTACCACTGCGGGAAGGAAAGGTACTTCATGTGAGTACCCGGGTACTCAAAGCGAGAAAGAGGTACTAACCTGAAGGTCATTCTTTTGTAGTGCTTTCTGGGGTACTTCGCCTGAGTCCTCGCAAAGATACTACTACCACGGGTGCTTCAGGTGAGTTCCTATCGAAGGACTACCTCGGGAGGTACTTCAAGTAAGTGTACCTCAAGGCACTGCTTCCTGAGGTACTTCAACTGAGTCACTTCCAGGGTACTGCAGTTTGAGTGACTGGGACTGAATATGTTTCAAGCCAGTTGCAAGCCAGTGTGTTTACAGCGGATTAATTGGGACTGTCTAGCGGCTCTGTTGACCCAAAATTATGTAATACAAACTCGCACAATGCCCAAACAGCGGTCGTTTGGCAAAGAGAATTGAGATCTAGCTTGATGCCTCCTCAATTCTACACGCCCCTCAATGGCGCAAGAAATCCAATATATTAGGCATCCAATGAACAGATTGAACATGGGCAACTACATTGTTCTATGTGCTACAAGTTCAGAAAACCCGAGCCCTTTACCAATTCAATGGGTGTCTTTTACTTGTTCACTGCCATCTTGATTGGAATTATATTCGAGGACTTTTCCACTAATCATCCATCGAACAGACTCGATTCGGCCAATCAAGTATTTCTTCACTGAAAAAATGCACTTTTCCACTATGTTCACCGTTTTCAAGGTGGCTTGGTTCGCATTATTCAGACTGGGTTGAGATTTTATGGGGGAGCCACCTGATACAATGCCCAGCTAAAATGAACTAAAACCAAGTCCAAGCGAGGCATCGTGATGTCTGCCAAGACTTCTCGGCATTGATACGTGGCGGTGACCGGAGTCTGGCGCTGTTTGCAGCGGATCAAAAGCGCTCTTCTTCCTTTGCTTTTTTCATTGCGTCTTCGCCTCGACTAGTCAGAGCGCCCTCTGTACGGACTGTGCATAACTCTGCACTCTAGCCTCTTTTCCACTACTCAGTTTCCCTCATATTGTACGTGCGTATTGTGAATACGACCATGATCTTCGAATTGACCGCAATCCACCCCCAGCTTTGTCCACAATTCTGCTACATTATCACTTTCTATGCCGAACCCCCCTGCGAAATCTTCCAAGTCTCGGGAGACCCCAAAGTTTTGCCACTGTAAACCGACGTGCGGTAAATTGCTCACGAGAAAGGCACGCGATATGCACTATGCAAAAATTTTGGATCCCTCCACCATCTTGGCTTCCGAATCGGAATCCGAGCCCGAGGATGATCCACTCTCTGACGCCGAATTTGATGAACCGTTGCTCCCACAAACACCCGCGCCAAACCACGACAACCCGGTGCTCGACGACAGTGATGTATCTCTAGATCAGCGTCAAGACTCGCCCATGGACATCGACAATGATTTCGAAGCTGATTCGGATTCAGATTCTGTCGAGTACGAAGGAGGTCTCGACCTTGATATACCGCCTGATGCCGACGACTGGGGAGCTTTTGACGAGGAGGAGGATCAAGACCTGCCTCTGAGCCATGATGAAATGATGCGGGAGCTAGAGGCAATGTTGGATGCAGATGAGGAAGCTACACTATGGGCAATCCGTGTGTATCCTGCTGGTTCTGATCCGTCAATTCAGCTCATGTTTAAATTTGAAGGCAATGATATTCTAACTGAACAGGACCGCGACAACATTCGAGCATTCCAACTAAAACTCATTTCGAATATGCCCCGTGTTGCATACAGGCAAATGCGGTACGCATTTCGCAGCAAGCTCGAGATCAGCTCGCACTGGATTATGATTCACCGAGTTGCGATTATGTCTGGGATAGAGCCAGAGTGGTACCATTGCTGCCTGAACTCGTGCATGGCGTATACAGGCGAATACGTGCAACTACAGAGCTGCCGCTTCTGCAAGGAACCGCGGCTCAATCCTGAGTCGAAGCCCCGACGCTTATTCTGCTATTTACCCCTTATCCCTCGTCTTCAGGGATTCTTCAAGAGCCCCAAGAAAATCCAACAGCTTTCCTACCGTCCTAATTATGATTCGGTTCCCGGCAAAATTTCCGACGTTTTCGATGGCGAGCACTATAAACAGCTTCGTACGCGCAAGGTCGTTGTCGATGGGAAGGAACTGCTCCACTGCTATTTTTCTGGCAAATCCGACATCGCGTTGGGGATCTGCACAGATCCCTATCTTCTCTTCGAGCGCCGCCGGAAATGTCCTTCAGCCACACCTATTCTTGCAGATGTGTATTCCTTTCCCCCCGAGACACGAACCCATCTCCTCGACTTGATGTGTTGCGGGGTCATAGCCGGACCCAACGGTCCCAAGGACGCACACAGTTATCTTATACCTCTCGATGATGAACTTGCACGGCTTGCAATCGGCATCCCGACATTCAACTGCGTTACAAAGGAGGTCTTCGATCTGCGCGCATACAACCTGTTCGGAATGGGCGATATCATTGCCATCGAGAAAATGCTCAACATAAAGGGGCATAATAGTCTCAGCGCATGCCGCTCGTGCGAAATGAAGGGGCGGCGCAATGTTGCTGGCGGTGAAACGATCAACTACATGCCGCTTGCCAAGCCCAGTCATGATGGAGAATTGCACGAGACCTGGGACCCGCGAAATCTTCCCCTGCGCACTGACGACAGCTTTCAAAAAGTCACCGACCAAATTTCGGATGCTGCGCTCGTAGGCGACAAGGAGAAACTCGCGAAATATCACGGAATCAAAGGCTTGCCCGCTCTGCGTCGTGTTGGTTCCATGGATCGTGCACGATCTTATCCATGGGACTGCATGCATCTTTTCTTCGAAAACATCGTCCCAAACCTTGTCAAATTCTGGACCGGTAAATACAAGGGTTTGGATGCAGGGAGAGAGGACTACGAGATTTCCGATGATATCTGGGTCGAGATCTGGAAGGAGACAGAAGAGGCGGTGAAGGATATTCCCTCGGACTTCTGTCGTTCCCTTGCCGGAGGTCCTGGGAAATTCACGGCCGAGGCGTGGTGTTTTTGGTTTGTCTACCTTGCACCTGGTTTGCTCAAGGGTCGCTTCGCTCATCCAAAATATCACGAACATTCCTGCCAACTCGGCGACATTATCAACACAGTCCTTTCATTCACATATACGGACGCGGTTCTGGTCACGTTGGAGGAAAAGATAGTTCAGTGGGTGGAGACCTACGAGCAGTATGTGTTCTTTACTTGTTCAGGCAGAATTTTGGCTGATATTGAGTTGAAGTTATTATTACCAGTATGAGGAGCATCGTCTCTGCACATGCACCCTTACCGTGCACGGCATGCTTCACGTCTGCCCTGACATCCGCTTCTGCGGGCCATCCTGGACTACATGGACATTTTTCATGGAGCGGTATTGCGGTTTTCTGAAGAGGGGTTTGCGCTCCAAATCACAGCCATGGGCTAATCTCAATAATCAAATGCTCCACTACGCCTATCTCGAGCACATCGGTGCTCGATACGATCTCACGGAGGAACTCGCACTGTTTGGGAAGCGGAGCTCGGAGCTTTCTGAGCATGAGAGTGCCTACGAGGGTTGTGAGTACTAGTTCCGATTCTGCACGCACTCAAATGCGCACTAAAACATATATTTCGCATGTCAGATCCCCAGGCAGTTCTGATTCGCCCGAAATACAAAGCCAATCTACCTGACACCGAACTCCGCCGCAAGATCGGGATATACTTTCGGGATGTGCTGGGACACCCTCTCAACCAACTTCTTCCTCTACTGCCCCAAAATATGCCACGTTGGGGGAAAGTCAGAATCATCGACGGTGACTCCATTCGTACCGCTTTAACATTGAGGCGAGGGGACAGCGTTGTCCGAAACAATTCCTATGTTCGAGTAAGTGCAGATCAAACTGATACATGTACCTGTCTGAATTCTTTTGATAGTATGAAATTGAGGTAAAAAAGCGCAGCAGTCCAAACAACGAAATGGGCTGGGTGCCCCAGCTTTGTTATGGACAGCTTGAGCAGATTTTGGTCTGTGAACTGCCGGAAAACAAACTCTTCCGCGCGTTCTCGGGCCAAACCCGCTTGTTGGCAGTCATCATTCCTTGTTCCACAGCAGGCAAAGACGCCGCCGAGGAAATTCTCTCTTATTCGCAAACGAACACGAGAATCGTTGCAGATCTTCAATCAGTCAACGCAGTAGTGGGACGAATGTTAACGCGCGGAAGATGGGTGATTATCAATCGAACAGGCGGGCTCATCAAACCTGAGTTTGTGCCTGCAGCCGAGGAATGGGATAACGACGATGATTGACTCGAGGAGATTGTGATCCGGAGCTCTGAACTGTAATTGTGGTATAGTTAACATCGAGGTTCAATGAACAATGGTCATTAAGCCAGCTTTTTTGCTCGGACGGATTCAGGTCGAACAAGACGTGTTTCTCCTCAACTCGAGGAACTTCTGATTTGAGGCCTCCATTCATTAAGGATTTAGAAGGCTGTTTGTTTCGAAGTCTCGCCATTTGGGGAGTGGGGCGAGAATCAATTAGACCCTACATGTCCACCAGTGCCCGATATCTGCTATGCGTTGAAGTGCGAAGTGGCTCAAATTTACCTTCCATCTCACACTTGCTGCTCTATTCATCCAAATCCAATGCATTAATAGAATTTACGAATACTTATGTAATAGGTAGTCGTTCTTTTCAAGATCGAATGCAGCCTGAACATCGAATGATTTTACTTGTCCGGAAATTTTCTAACAACGAGCAATAGTGGCTGTGTTGACGCCGTTTCTAATGGATTTTTGGGAAAGGGACTACATTTGTTCTAATGAATTTAGTGGCGGTGATGCTGGCGTAATGAGAAGTGCAGCCGACGTAGGTTCGATTCTCGGAAATTACATCTTTTTACACTTGTGATCTAATTTGTGCCGATGTTCTGAATGTACGCAAAGCGCGTTACAACTAGAAGCTTGGTTGCAGAATATTTCAAAGTCTTTGGCTGGGCTGGGGTATATAAGACTTCAACCTTGTTAATGCGTGCTTGACAATCAAGGATACCTCATTTATCAATTGCCGATTGATGTTGCTACCGGGTGTAATTTGTTGACCCTGGGAAGTAAGGGAAGACAGGATAATCAGTGGTCTCAAATAAACACGTCATGCACATTTGCACTGTTTAAATCTTCTGGCTCTCAATGAAGTTCAGGTCGACAGGTATGGATCTTCGCCTCCTATTCCGAATGGCTTCACAAATTGTGGGTCGGGTAAACTCAAGAATGAAGGGCAATGGAACATATATTCAAACAAGTAGATGGACAAAAGAAATAGTAAGCATTACGAAGGTACGTACAGGTGTGCACTATGGTATAAGCATTTTCGTCCAAGTAGGCATGGGTCAGATGTCGCAGTTTCAGGTGCAGTCGGACAGAGAGTGTGTCATTTGATGAGCCATGGTCAATGCAAGTCGTGGATGGAGGAACACTGGGGGTGAGCAAACAAACACGTCATAGCACGTCGCAGAGCGACGGGGACAAGAAGTAAAACTGTGCTGATAGCATCTGCTTCCGACTTGGCGCGGTGATCCTCAGGTACCCGGACCGTTGCCTGTGAATTCAACCCGCGTGAGCAATGTGAGTGCTTCTTGCTTGCGTCCACACTTTCTCTTTACCTTTCAATGAATGAAATACTGAGACTAAAGAAACCAAAGAGGCTAATATGGTACCAGTAAAAGTATTGAGGACCGCGTAGCGCATACTCAAAATGATTACTGGGTAGAAAAAAAATTCTGCGTCAAGGGTGCGTTGTTGTAGGCTTTGTTGTTACAACACTGAACAAACCAGGTTGAAATTGCCAATCACATTTAATTAGATGCGCTCCGAGCTTTATGATTTGAAGTTAAGCCAACTCCCCGTGAATTCGCTCGTAGCAAGATGCCAACAGAGCCGAAACGAAAGTAATCGTGCACAACAGAGAGGTATTATATGGTTATGAGGTAGATTGGAAACAAATCCACGAAGTCGTCTGTGCGTAACTTGATGGTGAGCAGTCCCTGAACGCGAACGACATGCTGGTCAAGAGCAAGAAAGGAAAGGCAAACAGATAGCAACACAATTATGATCCGGAGAACATTCCGGCAGAATGATGGCCGGCCATAGCCACCAACGGGATTCTCCGTACGTTGGCGCTCATTACCGCTCACAAATTGGATTATACTATTGAGAACCCCCGATTCTAAGGGAAACCCCGTCTTTTCGGGCAATCCCTCGAAAATTCTATTGAGAAACCCCAATGTTACCGGACACCGGATCAACGTTAACAACCTTTTGTGATGATGCGGCATATGCCGTGCAAGCTCACTCACACCTGTTGCTTAATCCAACACTATGGGATCTCCATAGATCTACTTAAGAGTCTCGTGTAAAATTCCAGATGCTCATCTCTGTCTATTCATATTTCTTCGCTGCTCAACCACCTTTCTACCCTGAATGGTCTCAAGTGTCATTTTTCACTTGGATTCATCGCACTTTATGTACAGATACTTCGAAATTAAGGTGCATGATATCCCCTTGACACACAATATTGCAGAAGTAAATCACATCAGGCCAGAAGGGCATATAAAAACAGTGTGTGTGATCGCACGCCGGGACACGCCGGGACACAGCCGTGAGAAGACCCTTTTGCAATGCCAATGCCAGTGAATGATAGTGGGCCGGATTTGACTCATTGTGAATGCTAGTCCTCAAGGTTGAAATTCTGAATGGATCCAACCCTCAAATAGTACGAAAATTTGCGCCTTATACGCAAGATGATTGGATTGAACACTGAATAGCTTGACTGTGTCGCATCAACGGCACCGGCAGTCTTTTCGGAGTCCGAAAATAATTCGGACAGCCACTGATGAGAAACCCTCAAGAATCCGGGTTTCCAAATAACATTGTTTTCCAGGTAGGGGTCTCCAAGGGGCTTCTCTTGGAATTGGGGTTCTCCAATAGAATAATCCTCACAAATTAGTGTCATAAAAGTTTTTCACACAATATGTTAGTTTTTCTGTGGCTTCTGTTGTGCATATACCAGCGCAACCATGGACACAAAAACTTGTCAAAAAATTATAAGTATGAGGACCTGCCGTGCAAAGCAGCGGCCTTACCCACCAAGTATTTTTGAGTTTTATCATAAGTGAACTCATACGTCCTGAGCACTATTCTCGATCCTTCAAGAACTTGTAGGCAACTCGAAGTTCCCCTCCTCAGAATAAGTAACCTTTCAACCACGGTCAGAACAAGTACCTATCGGACAGATATGATCTATGCGAGTTGAACCTTTGGCCCTCTTTCATTTAGGAAACATTCTTTTTGAGAGTTAGCTTGCAAGAAATTTAGCTCGATCATCAGCCGTGGATCACGGATTCACAAAGCCATGCCAAATAACACCATTCGATCAGACGCGTCTCTTCTTCCACCACCACTCATTCACGATGCGAGGACGCCAGCTTACGATGGCTGAGGAAAATGAAAGGCTCAGAGCAGAAAACACCGAGCAGAAGAAAATATTAGCAGTGCAAGAAGCGCAACTCAGTACGTTAAATCACTTATCTTCCTCCCGACGCGCTCCTCCGAGTCGGTTTATATAACAACGAAAACAGAGAAGCTCAGCAGCCCAACGCGCAAAGCAAAACTTATTCCTCATCCCAAGGGTCAGGCGGGTCGGCGAGGCGGCTATGTCCTTCAGGATGAGATGAGACTAGAGGATGATCCACTGAGATTCCGACGCCTTTTGGTGAGTGCACATGCTTTTCAAGGGCCTAATTATAACCTTACACTTCTCAGCGCATTGTTAGGGCGTACGCCAACTGATACCTTCCCACAGGAAAGACAATTCTTAAGCAAGACAAGGTAAAGCTCGATGAATTAATTCAGCTGGTGAGGCACGATCCTCTTCACTTCATAGTCTCCTTAATTTCTGCCTCTAGATTCAATCCAATGTGAAATATTTTGCACGCTTCCATGGAGGATGGCCAATCCACGCCATCATCAAGCAGTACTTGCGAAACGCTGGAAACAAGCTTCGTCGAGACTTGGCCTTGGAAAGCGACGCCGACAAAGATAGCCCGAAAGGTGCTCTGTCATCGCGGGCACGAGAGCGCAGCAAGGGCGGAAAGCCTGGGGATGGAAGTGATGCCTCTGACGACGAGGAAGACACGAACGGCTTGTGGATTGACGACGAGGAAGAGGACGACGCCGACGCAGAGGCTGACAATTTTAACAACGACCAACCAGGCGACGAAGATGTTCTCGTTGACGACGTGTTTGCTAAGGACAACAACGGAGAATCGGGCGATGACCTGCTCTTGCATACCGCGGACTGGGAGCGTGAAGATGGTTCAGCGCGCAAGACTCGTGCTGAGGTTTATTCCTCTCGCCTGCTACATCCTGGTTATTGAACTCAAACAGGCCAAGGGGCAGTCTAATCGATCGGACAAGGTTTTTGGCTTCTTCTACATTGATTCCGTGGCTAACTCCGTTCAAATAGGAGAACCTCTTCCCTTCAGAACACCCCGAAGAAGAGGAAATACTGGTGCGCCTACTCAGTCTTTGCTGATGTTTCACCTTAGAAGTCCACGTTCAGTCGTCGAAGAGACCTCAATACGTCAAAAGGGTTGTTCTGGAGTCTCCTGTGCGTTATATTTCCATAATTCTGCACACCCACATTTATTCGTGGTACCATAGACTTCTTCTCCCTTGCCAACCAAGCGCAAAGCGGCTGCGGAAGATTCCGCGCCTCGAAAAAAGGTACGTCCTTATCCTTTCCTGAGGACACAAGAATACAGCAAGCTTGCTAGGCCAAGACCACCACCCATAATTCTCCTTCTCCTCTTCGTCTGAAAATTCGTCCAACCGATCCTCCTTCCAACGTAGCACTCAGTGCTCCTGCTTTGACCTTGCCCAGACTCTGCCCTTCCATTAATTGCCAAGATCGGCTGCCTGAACACCCGTCTCTTGATCTTATCGCGCTCTTTACTCAAAAACAAGAACTTGTGGCCAAGGCTGGCACTGCGCTCGCCGTCCGCGAATTGACTCGTCAGATCTGCCATGTAATCCGTCTCGAAAACGAACAGGCGGAAGCCCGACGGACAGCCGAAGCTAATGGATGGCCGTTGGAAATTGACTTTACTGACCTCGCTGCGCGTAGTATGACATCGGAACTCCAGGATCGTGTTCTGGAACTGGTGGTCGACAGTGACGAGCTAGATGTTTCGCCCATCTGGAGAACCTTCCTCGAGGGTATCTCATACAGAGTCAACGGGATTTCCAATGCGCCAATAGGCTCTTTTTCTCAAACGGCTGATCGTGACGCGCGCTGCGGATAGTGAGTGCACTTACTTGGTATGGGTTACCCATGGGGGAATGCGCGCGAGCATTAATTACTGCCGTATTCCTTCCTGCTGTCTGTCAAACTCTCGTACTTCCTGCTTCCTGTCATTCTTTTTTCTTCCGCTACGCTCATAGTCTCTGCTCCCCGCGCTCTCTACATCCTCCTCGCTATATTATTCCTCGTCATCACTAGTCTTTCCTGGATCAATGTCCGACGACGACACAGCACCATTGACAGCCACGGAGAACGCCGCGCTTCGCGCTCTCCTTGCGCGTGCGGACACGACGCCGCGGCCTGCGGGGAATGGGAACGGGGGTGTGTCTATGCAGACGGACAATACTGCCGGTGAGACTGACGACTTTTCATCCCCCACCTTCAAATCCCTTCCCATGTGGGTCCCTCGGGTGAGGTCTGCCGTGCTGGACCTCATCATCGATGGGAAGTTTGAGGCTGAGGACCTCATAAAACTGAGCTCCCATGGTGCGGGGGCTCGGGAACGTGGCCGCCCGCTGCTGTGGTTCCCTGACGCGGGGTACGCCGGCGCTGATCCATACCCGGACAAAAGCTGGGAGTCGGGTGTTCCCCGTGCCTTTTCGAAGGCTTTCTCCTCCATCGTACCCCTCCTGGGTGCTTGGACTACCTATGCCGGCATTCGCGCACTCTGCGATCCCACTAACAGGGGTGTTGCGGCCGCGTTCTCCATCTACACGGCGCTCCTCCTGCAGTTTTCGACGCAGTATGAGTGGAGCGCAGTGCTGCATTACCACTACGAGTTTACTCGCATCCGTCTCCAGGAGAACTTCCGACCCACCCGCTGGACTATCCCTGACCCCAGCCTTATGGCTACCTGTCTCATTCGCTACCCGCTCCTCCCCACCCCTTTGCCAGCACCTGCCAAAGAGCGCGGCCTTGCGGACCGCCTGTCCTCGCCTGCGCCGCAGACCCCAGCCATTCGTCAGAAGGTCAACGAGACCTGCTTCAACTTCAACGGTGCGGACGGCTGCCGCATGGGCGACAAGTGCGCCCGCAACCACGTCTGCATATCATGCTCTGGGCCCCACACAAACCAGGCTTGCCCGAACCGTAAATAGGCTGTGTCGGGTGAGTTTGCCGTGTCAGCTCCCCACCCTGCCGTACCTTTGGTACACCGTCCACTGGCCCTTTGTTTTTCGGACCCCCTCCACTCTATTCGCGATGTCGAGGCGGTCGCCTTGTCATCTGCCCCACCTGTACCTCCCATTCGCCCCAACACCCATATCTCATTCCCCGTTGCCGGCCCACCGACTTCCGCAGTTGCTGGCCCCCTTAATCCCACCGCATTATCGTATCTTCTGCGCGAGTACCCTGATCAATCATTCATACAACATTTGGTTAATATTTGTAATCATGGTGCTTCAATTGGATACACCGGCCCCCGTGTGGGCCGAGTATTTAGTCGTAATCTTCCTGCTACGCCGTCCGAGCACGCTGCAACGGCGGCTGATATTTTGACCAATCTCAAGCTTGGGGAGCTTCGCCGTGTTGATGACCTCCCTGACCACCTTAAGAGCCGGGTCTTTTACTCTCCCATTGGGTCTGTGCCCAAATCTGGCGGCGGATGTCGGACAATTCACCACCTCTCGTACCCTGATGGCGGCTCTATCAACGATGGAATCTCTCCGTCTGACGTTACTCTGGTCTATACTACCCTTGACTCCCTTTTCCGCCGCCTCCGTGCGCTTGGCCCGGGCGCCTTTATCTGGAAAATGGATCTGAAGCGGGCTTTCCGCCACATTCTCATCTGCCCCGACAACACGGTTCTATACGGTTTCTTCTTCGAAGGAGTTGGTTATGTCGATCTACGCCTACCTTTTGGCTCCCGTTCCTCTCCGTTCACGTTCAACCTCTTCGCTGAGGCTCTGCATTGGATCTCCGAACGTCTTGGTGCATCCCTTGACCACTTCCTTGATGATTTTTTCGGGGTGCAAGGACCAGATTCCTTCACTGAAGCAGAGCGTGACCGACACATTCTGCGCTCAGTCTGTGCCTCCGTGGGATTCTCCGCCCATGCAGAGGGTAAAATCGGAAAAGATCTCCCACCTTCAACCAAAGGGACCATCCTCGGTATCGAAATCGACACTGTTCAATTTACGGTCGCATTACCTGCTGAGAAACTTACTCATACAACCTCTGCTCTCGCACACCTCCTTTCTGCCCCTTCAGCAACTCGCCTGGATTTGCGGTCTATTGCAGGCCTGCTCCAATTTGCAACCAAAATCTTACCTGCTGGCCGAGCTTTCATTCGATGGATTTACGATGCAGCGAGCTCGATGTCTCGATTCGGCCGTCGTCGCATCCCAAGGGATGCACTCCACGATCTCCACTGGTGGGATCGCTTTCTGCCCAACTGGAACGGTGTCCAGTCCATCCGTGCCCTCACACCTGGCGTAAGCATTTTCACCGATGCGAGTGGTTCCTCCTCAAAGGTTATAGGTGGTCACCTTGGCTCCCGAGAGAATCCAGATGACTTCTTTGCTTCTCGCATTCCTCGACGGCATCGCAAGAAATCAATTTTGTTCAAGGAGTTGTGGGCCGTGCTCCATGCTCTGCGATCTTGGGCGACACCAACCTGGGCCGGGACCTGTGTTACTCTCCGTGTGGATAATACTGGGGCTGTTGATGGGCTCAATGGTGGGTCGCTCCGAGAAGCCCCATCACAGTCACTCCTCCGGGAGATTTTCCTCATAGCCCTTTCTCTCAATTTTTCCATTCTTTGCATCTGGATTGATTCAAAGTCGAGTTGCTGACGCACTCTCTCGTTTTGACATGTACCGCCTTCGCAATTTTCTACCTGCGTTTTTCACCGCTCAGCACACGGCCTTCCCCCGCCTCCCAACGGCTGGGCTGCTCGCGTTAACCAGCCGGACCTCGTTGCCTTCTACCTCTGGCACGGACTTGCGAGCTCCACTCGAGGAGTCAACGATACTGCCTGCAAATCATTCGAGCACTTCATTGTGCGCCAGTATGGGAATGCCGTTCTTTCCCCCTACCCAGCATCGGAACCCCACCTTCTCTCCTGGGTCGCATCGCTGCCACCCACAGTCAGCGGCAAGTCTATCAAGTGCTATGTTGGCGCATTGAAGTCCTTCCATGCGGACCTTGGCTACCCCTCCGAACAGTTCTCTTCCCGAGTGTTGGAACGTGTTATCCGGGGGATTCGCCGCTTCCATGGCGACATCGAGTGCAAGGAGCGACTGCCCATTACCTACCCCATCCTCGAAAAAATCATCGCAGCGCTTTCTGGCTACCCCTCCGAACAGTTCTCTTCCCGAGTGTTGGAACGTGTTATCCGGGGGATTCGCCGCTTCCATGGCGACATCGAGTGCAAGGAGCGACTGCCCATTACCTACCCCATCCTCGAAAAAATCATCGCAGCGCTTTCTGGCTACCCCTCCGAACAGTTCTCTTCCCGAGTGTTGGAACGTGTTATCCGGGGGATTCGCCGCTTCCATGGCGACATCGAGTGCAAGGAGCGACTGCCCATTACCTACCCCATCCTCGAAAAAATCATCGCAGCGCTTTCTGGCCCTATTCTCCCCAAGGGCATTTCCAAGGAACTTGCTGAGACCTTGAAATCAGCTTATTCTCTTTCCTTTGCTGGATTTTTCCGCTGCGGAGAGGTCACCTACGATGTCTTCGATCCTGCTTTCAACCTTAAACGCCGAGACGTAATCATACACAGCCCCGACTACCTCACAGTCAACCTTCCAGGCTCCAAAACTGATCCCTTTCGCAAGGGTGTGCGCATTACCATAGCACGCACAAATCTCTCCACCTGCGCGTACAACCACATGATCGCGCACCTTGCCCGCCCTGGGCTCCCCGATGACCCACTGTTCTTTGGTCGCCGCAAGCAGAGCGGTGCAGGTCGTGGCGCATTCACGAGGAAGATCTTCATTGACTGCCTCAAGGCATGTTTGACTTCCCTCGGGATCGCCTCGGCTGGCTATTCCAGCCACAGCTTCCGTCGCGGCGCAGCGACTTGGGCCCGGATGGTTGGCCTCTCGGACCTGGACATCCAGCGCCTCGGACGCTGGACTTCAGACTGCTTCAAGCTCTACATCGATACCCAGCCCGATGTTATTGTTGCCCTGAACCGTCGGCTCCATACAGACCTGCCTCAGGTCACTGCAACTGCAATGCTGGTCCCACCATCCGGGGTTTGGCGGGGTGACGATGCACTTTGATATCTCTCCCTCTCTCTGGCCACAGCCTGCTGCGCTCACTGCCTCAGTCAACCGTTACCACACTGACTGTCCTTTTGGGTTTCGGCCCGAGAGCGCTCGCTGCGAGGGAGGCATTGCCTCTCCTCCACTCAAAAAAATATATTCCGTGTTTCCAACATGCTCCCGAGGCATTCCTGGTATGGGTTACCCATGGGGGAATGCGCGTGAGCATTAATTACTGCCGTATTCCTTCCTGCTGTCTGTCAAACTCTCGTACTTCCTGCTTCCTGTCATTCTTTTTTCTTCCGCTACGCTCATAGTCTCTGCTCCCCGCGCTCTCTACATCCTCCTCGCTATATTATTCCTCGTCATCACTAGTCTTTCCCACCCACCATCCCATTTCTCTCTCTAGCTACACAGACGGACACTTTACTCTTACCTCCTAGTTATCTTGTTTAGTTGCAGCTTCGCGCCGACTTTGGGTTTCGGCCCGAGAGCGCTCGCTGCGAGGGAGGCATTGCCTCTCCTCCACTTATTCCGTGTTTCCAACATGCTCCCGAGGCATTCCGCGGGTTATTCGGTCTCTGATTTTTTAGCTTCGGTGCGCGGGGCAAGGCGATCATCTCTTCAAAAATCTCGGCGTTCCTGCAGACGGCTATAGACCCGCACGACCTATTCCAAACAATGTTGCGTCTCGAACACAAACCACAGCAGTGGGACACCGACCAAACTTCCTCGACATTTCTCTCCCTTGAACAGTTCATTTACTACGTCCTCGCTCCCTTTGTCGCCACCTGGTTCATCTCCGATGATCTCGACGTTGACCTGAACCCCGCTTTGGCTATTCTGTATAGCAGTTCTGACTTTGGTGATCTCTTTAACAACGAGCTGCCCGCGCCTTCTGCCAAATCCGTGAAAATGTTTGCTCCAAAATCCGAGGGAAAGGTATTCCGACCGAAGCCGTTGATGGTGCGGTATTTTTGTGTCTGATTAAACCAATTCTGATGTTGGACCAGCAAAATTCGCCCATATCGTCTTTATCCTCGACTAAGCCCACAGACACTACCATGAAATCCGTGGGTCCCCTTTCCCACAATGGTAAAAGATGTGTTTTTGACTGTGTGGCAGCTTGCGACTAGATCCCCTGCACAGCAGGTGAAAACCACTACCATGACTAGTTTCCCTGAGGTGCGGTTTCTTTCTCACCTTGATCTTGCATTTGACCAATATTTTCAACAGCCGGTAATCAAGAAAAAAACGAAAGACGTAAGCATCCTTCTTCAATCTTGCAGAACCAGGGCTAACTCCCACCAGGAAAAGCAATCGATTGCAAAATCAAGAAAAGACAAACCTGCCTCTGTTCCGCTCCAGCGTACGACACGCTCAAAAACCTCGAAGCGTTAAATAACTCTGTAAGTATGTTCCACATTCAAAAGTGGGTAGCTTTGTTCAAGCTTGCGGCACAACCACTGTCTCCTACCAGGCAATAAAATCGACCAGCACTTTTCCAAAGTAGAAAAGGACGAACCGTAACCACTCAACATCAGCGTGCAACACGCTCAACAACCTCGAACGTTAAATGATTGGGTAAGTATGTTTCACGTGTTGGGCAGATTTCAGCTTGCTGATGACAATATTTGATGCCCCTAAGGTCTTTCTGTATCTGAACTGTTTACCTGACTGCAATACTGTAGCCTCCTGTGTTTCATTTGTATCGTGTCAACATCTTCCCGGCGAGCCTGCACGTATTGTACTGCTATTATTAAGTAACTTGTAATGCTTGAAAATGAGACCCCAGAATGGAATTTAGTAGGGAAAACCCCGAAAGATGAAGCAGGAACAACACCCTGATTTATTTTCTTGTGTGGGATGCGAGAGGGCGCTTCAGTTGAAAGAATGTCGATGGTTTTTGGACCGTGCGACTTGGGTGATACGTTACTGTAACGGTGTGACACGACGCGTCTTTCCCTTCCGCCACCACCTTCCTCTCTTTCCTGCACCTGCCCGTGCCTTCTGCCCCCTCGGTTGGAGCTTAAGCTATCATAATGACCTCAAGACGCGCCCACAGCAACTTTCGAGTCCATCCAGGCCGCCGTCGACTACCCAAGGCCGAAATACGCGATTTTCGGCATTTTCTACAAGAAGGCCGTGCTGGCACGTCGTTCCGACCGGGAGGACGCCGGAGACATCCCAAATCCTTATTATGTCATACTACCTTTGCTTCAAGGCCAATTCTGAGGACATGTACGCCGCGCTTGACTCAAACCAAGGACACCGGCGGGCGGGTGCTGAGAAGTGTTATCGCAGCCTGTTTCCTGACCCAATTTGGTTCGTAACAGTATCCCGTATCCCCACAGGTCCTAAATAACCGAAACGCGTCTTGAGAGAGCTGGCAAACGTGCGTGTCTTTCCTCGCGTGCCCGGGGGATCGGTACTAATTTCCTGCTCGTCCTCGCACCGCCTTTAGGCCCTCGTACCTCTGACCCTCACGACCAGAACGCATGCCACTCGCACCCTTACTCCCGCCATTCCAGACAACGTAGTAAGTCCACTCACCCTCAATTATCTGGTGTTATGGCGCGTTTTTTGTCTCTTCTTTTTCCTTCCGTGGGGGCGAAACGGGGCTGCTAATTCAATACACGGCGTCTTACCACAGTTTCTACAGGGGCGGTACGTCGCTGCATTCCTTTCTTTTCCATTCCGTAGGCTATATACAGATTTCATCCGAGCCGTGCCGTTCCGCTCCAATTCAGAGGGGATTTCGCGGGAATTCGGCTCGCTGTCGCTTGGTGAGAGTGTGTTGTCTCGATGCAAACACGTTCGAAGTCTTACTGCTGAGCTAGGTGAGTTAGCCGTCTCTTCATCCTTTTCGAGCTGGTTTCTATCGTTTCTCCTCCGGGGCTTTCAAATTTGTTTTCCTCTTCATTCTGTCTTTCATGCCGCGCTCGTTCCCCATCCATGATCCGATGTCAAGGCGCCGCGGTCTCGGATGCTTACTCCCTCCCTCCCTCCCTTCGGTGATCACTCATGGCAGACGCCCTTGTGCTTGTCGCTACTAAAGCTCACCGAGTCCGGCCCCCAACGCTCCGGCGATCCGGTGTCAGTTGAGTCAGTGTACGTGTATATTTCTCCCTTTTTCTTTTCCTACATTCATTGTTTTCCTCCGCACCTCTGTATCTAGATGCACCCTCGCATCACCACTCCTTTCGTTCCCGTCTTCTGTTACCCCCCTACACCTCGTTGACATTACGACAGTCCCTGAAAGCCCGACCACGATGCTTTGCGCGCCAAAAGCTAGATGCGAGCGATTGCGCTGTCTTCCACTCGATCTCCTCCTCTGTTCATCGTTCGGTAAACTGGTCCTCGCTCCTGTGCCTGTTCAGCACGAGGAGCACCATGATTCGGAGTTCGTGCTCCTACTATCCCTTTTTCACTGCGCGGTGCGTTCTCACATCGACTTCAGTCTTCAATAGCAAGCCCGCTAATCTTTACCCAGATATATTCCTGCCTTGTTGTTGATTCCGAGTTCGAGCATTCGTAGTAAGCGGGTGAGTCTCTGTCCCATAGAATCATTGCACCGTAGGCTTCATCGGTAGATTTGGCATTATGAGCTTCGGTTCATTTTTCTGATCCAAGATTTCGAGGTTTGTCGCCGCGACACTCGACGTCCAAGGTCTTCTCCACTTTTGAAATCACTCGGTGTATGCTCTGCCTCCACGTACTCGGTTGCTTTGTCTTCCCAACAGAAGGCTTGTTTCTCGGCTTTATCCTATTTCGGTTGCCTTCGTTTTGCCCGTTCGACTGACCTCATTCCCAGAACCTGGCTCTTCATCACACTGATACTTAGTTCAACATCAACCATCAACACCAATGTTCTCGAAGGTTATTCTCCGCCTCCATTTTCTTTAATTCTTTCGTGCATATGTCTCATTCATTCCTTTCCCAGGTCGACGCGGTGGCCATCCATCCTCAACACGGTCAAGGTCCGTCTCATTAATTCCGCGCATTTCAACCTTCGTCTCGCTGTTCTTCAAACATTAACAATTCTCTTCTCGTCCACTTGCCCCATTTCAGACTGGCTTCCAACTCGAGTTTTGGGCCAGTTCAAGAGCCGTTCCGGTAAGCATGAAATCATACCTCTTCCCGACACCGATTCCTCGTTTAGGTATGGGTCTCTCCCGCTGTCGCTGGCCACCGGCTGTTGCCGAATTCCGAGTGCGGGCTTGCGAAATCTGCGAGCTTTCTCACAAGCCACCCCATTTTCAGCGGACGCGAGACTTGACCTTGCTGTTCAAGGTCTCTTTCGCACTCCTGTTCTTCGTTCATCTCTTACTGTTCTCACCTGAGCTTTTGATCTGTCTTGACTGGCATCTCGTCGCAATACTCGACACCCTTGCTGGTATGTTCTGCAAATTTTTTTCATTTCGTTGTCAATCCTTACGATTTTTTCTTCTGTATACATCGTTTGGTAGCATCAAGCTAGGTTTCGTTCGAAGGGAAACAGGTGCGCTCGGGGTTTTCCTCTTTCCTCTGTTCGTCGCAGCCTTGACTGTTGTTTCTTTCCTTATAGTTGTTACCATTGTCCGTACGTCCCTGAGCTGTGCTACACACAGTTCCCAACTGATGCTCTTTGTTAGTTTCGGCTCGCACTCTCGCCTCGGTATGATTTTAGACTGGGTGAGTCAACTCCGACACTTCTACGATCGGCTCCATTCCGTCTCCATTCATATACTACATGTATGTTCTAGTATAGACTAATAAATGTATTTATTGGGAATTTGGACTGCCTGTACCGGGGACTGGATGATAGTGTTTCTACACTCCCGCGCAGTACCTCAAACCACTTGCGCGTAGTCCTTTGAAGTACTCGGACTTAGTAGCGTGGAGGACTCAGGACGAGTCCCTTGAAGCACTGCACAGCAGTCTCTCGGGTACTTCACACAAGACGCTGGATTACCCGATCGCACCTACCACTGAGTACTCCGGGGACTTCAGTGGAGTGCGCAAAGGCACTACTGCTGAGTCCTTTTGGGGTACTCAGGGCTAGGTCCTTTCCTGACTGCGTAGCTACGCAGTCAGGATCACCTCCTTTATTGACAGTGTTGCAGCTACCACCACCAAGGCCCGTCGCCATGTGGGTTTAGCCATTATCCCCCACCCCCAACCTGCCCGTCCCCATCCGCCTTCTGCATTAACGTGCACCCTCAGGGTGCAGCTTGGGCCTATTGTTGTGTACTCCGGTCTCCGCCGTGTCTCAGGTTCACAAGGTGCATCGCGCCCTTATCTCTATTACTTCCACTTGCTCATTTCACTCCCCAAAGACGCTGCCTCCAGAGCAATCAGGACTCGATGCCCTGGGTCCCACCCACGCACCCTCCTAGCGGACGCGACACCCTGCTCGTTGGCTTGGGGTCATCCCCGTCACCTCCACCGCTCAGCGCCCAGCCTCGTCACCTCGTCGCCTGCTCGCCAGTACGACGGGTGCAAGCGCATGTGTTTGGAGTCACCTTCGCCAGAACGACACCCCACTTCGCCCGCTATGCACAGCTCGGCGCCTCCCTTGCGTGCGCATTCACCCTCGCTGCCACCGCTTTGCCCCCGCTCGGACCACGATCTCAATTCCCCACTCGACTCTACCTCCCTCGCTCGCATTCACGCGACACACAGCAACCCCGCAGCGCATACCAGCACCTACGCCTTCCGCTCACATAGACAGTGCACCTGCGGCGCCAAATTCCTTCAGGTGCGTTTCTTTGCTTCTTCGATATTTTCCTGATTTTTTTTGGTATATGCTTCCTTTCGTGTCATTAGCGTCATGCCATGCTCTTCAAATATTACATTTCACCATGGAAGACCGTGCCTTCTATCCATTTTCGCTCCCCATCCGTCGTACTTGTACTCTGCTCTGCGGTCTCGCGCGCCGGCTCTCTTCCCATATCTTTTGGCTTCGCTGGTCTTCAAATCCATCACTGACTGTCCCTCCTTTTCAAAATGCTCGGCCACAGTTTCTCCGTCCGCGTCACTTCCATCAGTGCCATACCCTCTTTCAAACGAAAGTCCCCTTCACCCCAGTTATGCGCACCATCCGTTTCATTGGCTCGGCCTCGAGCCATGTGGAGCGCAAGGACCGAAACCGGTATTGTGACGAGGCTACAACGGCTGTCAATTGTTGCTTCATTTGTATTCTTTTGCCTCATTTATCTTTCTCACCCAGGACTCGCAGTTTTCCCTTATTCCCCAATCATCCGTCTTGCTGCCACAACAGGAATCGAATGGGAAGATAGATTGGGCGTTGATTGGGCGTTTTTTTTTTGATACTGGTGCCGGTTTTCATTAATCAATTTATTTTCCAATTTACTGCACCGGCTTTCCTTTTGCTTTTAGTTCTTTCCGCCGATTAGCCTTTGACAACGACCGAATGGTATAAACGGAGCGCGCGCTTCTGCGATTTCGGTGTGGCACTGGCGGTGTAGCCCAAGCCCCTCACGTGCCGTGTTGGCTCCTTTTGGAGATCTATATTTTTCTGCTGTGTTCCGACATCCACACGTTAAAGGCCAGGATCGAATTCTTCACTCATATATTCAGCTCAGCCTGGACTGGCGGTTTCCTCTTGCTCCCGCATTCACCGGAGGAGATGCAGTATGAATCGAGTGCGAAAATGGATTTTTTTGATATGTTTACCAGGTTCTATCATTCAATTCCTTTCCAAATCTAATCCTCTGCCTCAACGCCTGCAATTCCCTGGAGAGTTTGTACCCAGCACTGGCTGCCTAGCATGTTTAGCCGGACTACTACGGTCCAGTCCTCCCTCTTGCCGCACATCTGTTGGATGCCATGCTCGGCCTGACTCCGTAGGCACCAAATCCCCTTCAAATTTACATCTAGCCCCCAAAAAAGCCATCAGATGGCTCATATGGCTGTTGCGAAAACAGGTTAATATATGTAGAAAGGCAATGGTAGCTAGGAAGATAACACAGCAAGGATCCACCTGCCAATTGGGTGCACGGCCCTCGCCGTTGGACAGGGCAATAGCGATGAGCGCGACGGCCTCCATCACCCACGACAGCGGGTTCCACATGAACGACAGGAACAGTGTGTGGCATGCTCAGCATTCCACCCATCTTCAAGAAAGGAGACCACCTCGCTCATACCTGCAAAAACGGAGTCTGCTCCTCTTGCTCGAGCTTATTCAGGCCAAACAAACACTACGTTCAACCCCCACCTGGACAGAGTTTTGGCCAGCTGATCCAGAGTATGGCAAGGTCTGGCCAGCTTTGTGGAGTTCTGCCTAGTCGACCAGAAAGACCCTTTGTAGCTGGCTACACAGACTGTTATGCCCAGCTTTGTCTAGCTCTGTCCAGCTCTTCAGGTGCCATGTCTGGCTGTGTTCAGGCTGTGTTCAGGCACCTTTGAGCACCTAGACGAACTCTGTTTAGCTGAGGCTAGGTGAGTTGAGGTGTGCATAGGTCAGTGTAGGCACCTGGAGTGAGTTAGACGGACCTTAGGTTCATTTCCTGTGTATTGGCCGGCAGAACTTGATTACCGTCACCGAAGATCGTGTTCAGGTAATACTTTATGACATCTGATTAGCATCGACAGCTCATTAGTATGTGTTCGTGAGATCCTCAAAGTAATTCCAAATAAACTACCGCACCGGGTTCATCGTATCACTAATACCCAAGATTTACATACTAAAGGTAAGACCCATCGAGAGAGAGATAAAATCTTGCCTTGAAACTCGAACACTGATCCGTGATGTGATTGTGCTCCTGCCTTTCTAAATGAGGCACTTCAGTTGATATTTTGTGTGTCAGTCCCAATATTCAACTGATATTTGCTCTGTGCAGCTGACTGTGCAGAGCTGCCCTGAGCTGGACTGAACTACACACAGCTACACAGAGCTAGCCAGAGCTAACCAGAGCTGGCCAGAGCTACACAGGGTCTGTCTAGGCACCTCCACAGAGACCTGTTTCTAGCTCTGTGTAGTGACCTGTGTTAAAACTCTGTCCAGGTGGGGGTTGAACGTAGTGAAACCCAGACGTTGCCAGGGCTTAAGCAGCGGCGCGCATATACTCTCCGGAGGCCAGTAGGCCTAATAGACGCGACTTTCTCCAGTGGCTTGTTGTCGCGCTTTTTTGGATTGCGGAACTGGAAACCACATTCTTGGGCAGAGCAATGATAAGGAAGCTGGCAGGAGTAGAGCAAGCCTGAAATGCCTGCATCCCGTGGGTTCCGAAGGGAGTCGCAGCAGCTGTCTGTCGTAAGAACTTGCACTTGCGCATGAGTCGTTCACTGGGGATGCCGGGCAAGGACATGACTTGGAGTTGGAGAACTGGAGGTTGTGGAGGAAGAGAAGAAGAGTGCAAGCGCTTTGACACCTGTGGCGGTGTGATGCAATCAAATCTCTCATTGTCTTTGACGCGACTTTGCTGCTTTGTTTTCTCACTTTGTTCTTCGCTTCCATTTCATCTTATCGCCGCACTTCTCCTCTCCCCCAACTAGACCTGCCTCATTCACGGAGTGTTATCCCGTTGGGCTGAAATATTTGCGGTCCGACACCGGTCCTGTTGCGTGGCCGCTGCCTGTATCCCACTTCCCCGCTTGCCACCGGTGAATGCGTACCTTGCGCACCACAATCTTCAGCCGGTGGCGGTATCACCTGCAACGGATTATCAGGTGGGGTTGGATGGGCTGGTGGAGTTTGATCAGTTGCTGGTTGAGCATGTGCGGTGTATTTGAATCGTCTCTGAAAGAACAGACTGAGCTTACTATTCTTGCAGATACATGCAAGCATTGCAGGGCTGATTGATTCGCTGCCACCGGTGAGTCCGCTTCTTTCTTCTTTATTGGCTCTGCCCTTTGCTGACGAGTGCGCACAGATTGATGAAATGAAGTGCGTCTCTTTCCTACTTACCCAGGTCACTGACCGACTGATCAAGATCAATAGACACCACTTCGAGCGCAAAATGAAGCTGGGCAAGTCGAAGCCGCGCCTGAAGAATGGGGGGATTCTGCCTGCGGCTGGATTAATTGTGTTCTCAAGTTGCGGCTAGAGCCCCCTTCAGCTGCTTGACTTGAACTACTGAAGCCAAGCTGCCTAACCTTCGGATTCCAACTGAAGCCAGCTTGTGCATGTAGTAGTATCAATGCATAGTAGTACACTTTACTACAAAATTTTGGCTGTGGCTCAAGCAGCTTAGGGCAACGGTTCTATATAGTATCAATGTATAATATTAGTACGCTTCTATACAAAAACTTTGGCCGTAGCTTAAGCCGCTTGAGCCACTGGTACAGTCACAACGTTGAGACAGCGCAACATCCAATGCACGTCCATATGGTCATTTTTGCGAACTTAGGCCTGTCAATTAAACCACCTAAGCTAGCATACAGCATCTAGTCATCGCTAGGTAACACTAGTGCGCTAGGCCTCTGTTCGGTGATACAAAGGAGGGTCAGAGCGAGCTCCAGCTACTGGCTGTAAGCTAGGAATCCACATACGGCGGACACCTTTATGAACGGGTCTAGTCTAAACCACCTAGGAGATATACCACACCCATACATTCATAGAACATTAGTTCTATTTGCCCTAGGAAGAACAACCGAGATAGAAGGACACAAGGATATTGTGCTAGCAAGGACGCACACTCAGATATTGTAGAAGAACAGGCTAGGATCGGCTGCTATATGAGCTAGCAGAGGACACCTGATACCTACAATAGGACTATGCCGAACATCAAGTAGCTAGGTGACTAGTTACTAGAGGAAGAACATATACGGTACATCCTAGGACTAGGAGACAGTACACATGACAGGTGCGACGCGCTAGCATCACCCAAACATGAACACATTAACTATTGTGTAAGAAGATATTATCATGGACGAATGCCGACACGTATGACGGCATGGAGAGCTATTCTAGGACGGTCATGAGACCTCCATGAATCAGCTAGGAACTATTATTGGACTGGATTCAACTCCAGGCCGGCAGGATTCGTAGTGCGGGCTTGTGATCGATGGCCTAGGAATTACCAATACCCACAGAAACTATACCCGGAAGTCATTTGTGATGACTACCAAGGACATTTGATTATGACGACTCAGGACGGCTGCCGTTTCATTGGCTAGCCAAGCATTTCTCATTACTCATTTCTTTTACTTAAACACTATGTCATTTGTATAAAAGGACAGCACTCCAGCCACATACACCAGATTAATCGCGCCCTAGTTCGTGGCGGCAGATTGTCTCAGGCTATTCATGGAAATTTTGTGTACAAACTCTGCTTGTAGTAGTCTATAACTGGAATCTTGATTGGTTGACTCTGGAACTTGGAAACATAAGATTAAGAGGAAAGGTGTTGTTGTCCTAGCTGACTTAACGTACAAAACCATTGGGTGTATTCTCTTGTAAAGCGCGATCACGACTTGTCAGTGACCTTGCCTTCACCCCGGATCTGCCCTAGCGCCATCCGTAGTGTGTTGGACTGACTTACTGGACGCTTGTGGTGTGATTTGCATAGCCTTAACAGAGGACGGAATACTGGGTTCCTACTCCTAGTTGGATTATACCTTGTCAGTGACTTTGCCTTCGCCCCGGATCTGCTCTAGCGACATCTGTAGTGTGTTGGATCGACTTGCTGGATGCGTATAGTGAGCTAGGACCGATACAAAGTAGTCAAACGTTCCTGCTATCGGAAGTAACAGGTCCACACTCAGGGCTGCCTAGTGTGTGTAGCTTGGAAGCTATTTAGTGTTAGCCTCATATTTGTTCAGATTGCCAACGAGAGGATTTTCGCAAACCTTACAATCTCTGCGCTGGTATTCTGCGATGTCTATTCAAGGTTGCCTTGTATCCATCCTTTTCCTATGTTCACCTAGGTTGCTAGCTGAGAGCTACATGACTGAACATTGCATTCTGAGGTGCTGTTTCTGGATAGTTCAGTCCTAGTGTTCTATATTCTGTGTTATTTGGGATCCAAAGCCGCTGTTCGCATACTACGGACCGGACCTGAAGTCACAAGGAGAAGCACTTGATCTTTGGGAGTAGTAGTGTGTGTGGGTGTTAGTGGTGTTTAGTGTTTTTGAGCACTAGCATTGTTTGCATTCATTTCACGCGTATCTTAGTTGCACTGTTTCAACGTCTGTAGCTTAAACTATCCTAAACAGGTGACAGTGATAGAAGCTCAAAACTCTCTATGACTTCTCGCTGGTATGAAAGCAAATCCCCGAAGGAATCTTAGTGGCATTGAGTTGGAGTCACCTAAACGAGGTACGAGTTCCAGTTGTTGAAGCGTATGTCTAGGAGAGACAGGAGGAATCATCACATCGGTAGGTGATGGATGATCCCAGAAGCCGAACTGAAGCACTTAGAAACCAGATCGGCAGATGATTCTTCCAAAGCAATGAATTGGTTGTTGCCGAACCTTTAGGTTTGGTTGTAGCAGTATTTTTTTTTGCGTCTGCCTGCTTGCCTTAAATGTCGATGTTTTGGATTGCCAATGGTGTCCTGATCTGGCTTCACAGCCACCGCCACTTGATGCTCCAGATGCGTTCAAAGTCCATATGTGGTAATCACTGCCACTGCCACATGGGGCTCCAGATGTGTTTTCCTTGCTCTTTCCATGTCCATATATGGGAATCACTGCCGCTGCCTCTTTAGCCTGCGTGCGTGTTTTCTTTGGTCTTGTGTTATTGATATATGCAAACAAGATATGCCGTCGCTTCGCTCCGGCTCTCCCCCAGTTTGGCACTTCATGAAGCATAGCTTATGCAGATTTACCGAACAGAGTCGACGAAATTTTATATTTCGATGAGAGCCGCGCTCGAATGGCGAGTTATCTAGAGTCTAGACCACAGTACAATTACATCTGATTGAACGAGGTCGTAAATCATCATCTCTGATCAACGGTACAGATACGGCTTGAGTAGGGCTAACCAACGCAGTGCGCTGAAACCCCTCACGACCTGGTTACATCCCGAAAGACCAACGACCACAGCTGCAAAGCTGATACCAATATAAGTGAACAACATAGGGCGGAAGCAGACGTGACTTAAACGGATGCTGATGACGAACACCCGAACTTAACGCCCTTTAATACACAGCAGATCTTCGAGACACATTTCCGATGAGCGTCAGCGTTGCTACACTGTGGGATAAGTATTTGGAGACTTGTGCATAACAACAGGACGTACTGCAGGTATGTAGCATCGCGTTGTTGTCAGCGCATTCAATGGCTTGACAATCGAGTGTGTGCGATGTCGAATGGACCATCCCAAAAACCTTGTGAGCTGGACAACGCTGTCAGAAGGACACAGGTATGTGCAGCTATGTGTAAGTCTCGTACCGGCGCTGAACATATAGTAGTTAGCACGATGTCAGCATACCGAGAGTCAGCATACCTCACGGTGAATATTACCTCAGGGGGAGGCTCCGAACGGTCAGCGGGGGGCCGCAGGGTGAGCTAGCGGATTTGAGCTGTGTGTTGAGAATGATGAAGGTGGTCAGCACGATTGTTCGGGGGCGAACGGAGTAATAGGCAGGTTACCAAATACGCCGACAATGTTGATGAAGCCACGCCCTTGAAATAAATGGCTGTGATAGGGATCGCGAGTTCTGGTGGCAGTGAATAATCGGTGAGCGCAAGCGTACCAACCGGACCACCAAATGATCTCTGGTGCTCCATTATCAATAGGTATTTGGATTGAACCTGACGACAATGATCGATAATATTCAGCTCCCGTTCTTGAGATACTCACCGCAAAAAAAATGAACCATCGATGGCCACCCTCAAATCAGTGCAGGGCGAAACAAAAGGGGAGGAGGGTACAACCGAGGAAGATTCAGCGTTTCATGATGTGGCGGCCTCGACGCCAGGAAGCATTGTTGGAGAATTTTCTTGCTTTCATCAGTAGCCATCCAGACTCTTACATCCGACACCCAAGAGGTTTTGCGCATCAAGTTCTTGAATCGCCAGAGTATCTTGATGCGAGGAGGTCTTTCAAAAGGCTTGCATCCGACACAGGAGAGGTCAGCAGGCTATTGAAAGATTTGACGGTGATCTTGCTGCAGCCCGGGATCGGGGGCCTTGAAGGTATCGTAACGGACATCCCAGAAGCCAGGAGCATCGCAGTTCATTCCCCGACGCAGATTGTCGCCAATGAGAAAATGTGTCTATTGTACGAAGCGGAGTCGTCTGGGCTTCATTGCAGCTTGTTGAACCTTGCGGAGACTTGCTCAAGTAAGGCCAGCGTCTTGAGAGCACAGGGGCCAAAGATTGTGCGGAACACAGAGACAATAATAGCGGGAGGAAAGAACGAGTGATGGGGAAGACATCCAGTGTCCCTTTTGAACGGATATTGAGCGCTCCATCGGGGAGTATGAGTTGAGCGTCGGCATCAACATAAAGCTAATATTGGATGCAAAAGTCAGCTGGATACCTAAAAGAAGTCTTTTGGACTTCGAAAGGCCCGGGAATTCGCGAGCGCTGGTGGCGTGTGAAAACAAACAGGTGCGATTCGTGGCCAAGATTTGATGCTGAAGTCAAACATGAGCGCCAGGTGGGCGCTCCGTTGAAAACAAATAGTCGTACATCGGGAAATGGCGCGGTGTGGGAGAAAAAGAAGAATGTAAACAGATGCACATAAAATCAGTGCATCTGCTTAAGATATGAGTAATATGCTCTGCTTTTTATATTGTGTCTACTTCCTTCGTTCCTCCTGATAGCTTGCATCCTGGCTTCTGGGTGCGTGTTCGCTCTGCAGCCTCTGCTACCTCTGCCTCTGTGTGTCTTTCTGCAATGAGAGGGCTCATCAGCTTTCTTGTCTCTCCGGCTTGGTGCCTCTAGCCCTCTCCTGCTCTGCATCTTCGGCAGGTTGCTTCCTCTTCCATCACCGTCAGCCTTTGCTGTTTTCCTGGATTTCCAACTCAGTTCTCTTCCTCTACCTTCAGCCCCCAAGCATTCTTCGGCTTGATTGGTTCTCCGTCTCGTCCTTTTGCTCTCTATGTCTCGTCTACATTCCTGTCTTCGTCTTCATTTGCTCGTGATGTCAGCCCTGTCCCTTTCTGAAAATATTCTGGATGGGAACACCGAGGAGTACCAATCAAGTCGTGTGCAAGTCACCTGCATCATGGTGCGCCCGCTGGTTGTCCTTGTGCCTTCGTAGCATGTAAGGGTATGGATGCCAGTGAGGGGAGACCCTCAGCTGGCTTCTAGGGAGTGGGCTGCAGTAGCGGGAGGAACCGTACGTTCCTCCGGCCAGACTCCGTATCTTTCTGTTATCACAATATCATTATCATCCCAAACTGTTCAGTTCTCCTGCCGGTAAAGGCAGTCAATAAACGATGATTGGTAGTCCCCCGTTGGTCACCTCCGACGCATAGGGACACAGCAGAACTGTATCCCATAGCCCAGCGTAGTGAGTTCCCGCCAGAACGCAGTACCCATAAGAGTGTTTGTTAAGTCGTCGACCCCTTGTAGTTGTTTAACCGCCAGCTTTCAGTCATCAACAGCATAGCCTACCACCTCCGGGGAGAGGTGTACGCTCTCAAATCTAATCCCTCTCCTTTCCCATACTGATAGACGTGAAAACAAATAAAAACTGGGTGTTTTCATGCTTATCCCGTTACACACCCTATCACTGAATCACGATGTATCGCCAGACAACCAAGACATCACCTTACTCTGCCTGGAGCGGTTCCACCTCCCAGCATTGGAAGGTGTCGTCATCACTGGCCCCGAGGTCCCCCTTCCCCGAGATGTCTGCAAGGCAATCACCAGCAAACCGGACTTTGAGGAACCCATCACTACCACCACGAAGGAACTCCTCAAGGTCCATGGTGCCTGCTCATCCCATTCAGCCGAATGGCATATCGCCGGAGGCCTTCTCTACTTCCAAGGTAAGATCACCGTTCCCCAGGATAAGGACCTCCGCCAGCATATCTTGGAGCTGCACCATAACACCTGAGTGGCGGCGCATGCCAGTCGCTTCAATACATTAGAGCTTGTCTCTCAGAACTACTGGTGGCCCCAGATGTCCAGACATGTCAGCCAGTATGTGGCCACCTGCGACTTGGGCTGCCGGACGAAGGTGTTATGCCGACTGCCCACCAGCGAACTCCACCTGACGGAAATTCCGGCCAAACATTGGGACACTGTCTCGGTGGACTTCATTGTAGAGTTTCCAGATTCCCACGACTTTGACGCGGTCATGGTTGTAGTTGATGTCCTCGGTAAACACGCCCACTTCATCAAGTGTCACACCGGCCTCGGCGCAGTCGGCACAGCTCGCCTTTACTACCAGCACGTCTGGAAGCTCCACGGCACTCCTCGGAAGTACATCTCTGACTGTGATCCGCAATTTGTTGTGGAATTCACTGCGGAGCTCTGGCAGCTTATCAGTGTTACACTGGCGACCTCAACAGCGTACCACCTGCAGACCGACGGCCAAACCGAGCGTGTCACCCAGGAATTCGAGCAGTTCATCCGGATCTTCCCCAATTACAAACAGGATGACTGGGACGAGCTCCTTCCAACTACCGAATTCGCCTACAACAACCACATCCACTCTTCGACGCCACAAGTCCCATTCATGACCAACACTGGTTGACTGCCCCAGATGGGATTCAAACCGACCAGCATACATTCGAAGGTGGAAGAGGCGAATGAGTTCCGTGATCGCATTGCTGAAGGTGTTTTGGAGGCTTGGGCTGCACTCATCAAAGCCAAGGACGAGTTCAAGTGCTACTACAACCACCGGCGCAAGCCAGCGCCGGAGATCAAGGTAGGAGACCAGGTCTGGCTCAACACGTTGGACATCCAGACAATGTGTCCGTCGGTCAAATTCTCACACTGTCGGCTCGGCCCCTTCAAGGTTGTGAAGATCGTCAGCCGCAGCGCATACAAGCTCGAGCTCCGCCCCCCCGGTACTCCCAGCTCCACCAGGTCTTCCCAATAATCAAGCTCAAACTTATGGAGCCGAACTCGTTTGCCGGCCAGCCTAGGAATGAAGAGCTGCCACCTGTCCTGGACACGCCGAGCGATGTGCAATGGGAAGTCAACAAGATCCTTGAAGCAAAGTACTGGTACGGAAAGCTCTGGTACTTCGTCAAGTGGAAGGACTACAGCAACAAGGACAACAAATGGGTTAAACATTCCGACATGTTCGCTGACAAGGCTGTAGCCGACTTCTACTGCCGGTACCCTAACGCTCCGAGATACATTGCCACCACCACCTTAAACTCTCTCCCGTTCCGAGACCCGTCCATTGATAGCCGCTTCTTGCGTCGGGCGCAGCAATCCAAGGCGAGGGTGATGTCAAGGGAACCCCCGCTTTCTGCTGTTCTGCCGCTCGGCCGACCACCGGCTTCACCGGCTTTACCCAGCCGACCGGCTTAGGTATTGCCTACGCCGAACTCCGGTCACACTATCATGTGTTATGTGACCAGGCCCGGGAGTATCACCAATCACTCCGGGCACGTGCTACTGGCTAGCTGTACCTTACCTTATAAAGCTTCAACTACCATCGGAATCCTTATCTGTTCTTCTCTTTGGATTCTCCCTCGCTAGTCTCAGAGCTTCTGCCAAGCCTCGAGGTTGCCCTTACAATTGCTTTGCATTTTGTGACTCAACTAAGGAGGCTATACTAGAATCATAAATCCATCCTAATTATCTGTTCTTTAAGATTTTGCTCATTTGGTGGTGCCCATCCTGTTGTGTATGTTGAGTTTCTTCTCCCTTAGGCTTAATTCACCTCGGTTTGGTCTTGCGCAGTGCCCTCATGATCTACTACAGACTGTGTCGTCCAATTTCTCTTCTTCTGAGCTGCCCAAATTGGCCCCCCTCAGCTTGCCAGGCAGCTGCGCTTTTTACACCCACGCCGATGCTAGACCCCTCAAAAGAGCGACCTCCATCAATACTCCTTCCTTTCTTCCCCCTTCATTGCCGCCACAATTATCCCTCCCTGCTGCCTTTGCCGCCACATGCTCGCACACCCTCCTGGGCCCCTTGATTCAAGCATTACCTCAAATTCCAAGTCGCAAGACCTCCTCAATGAATCTTTCCTCCGCGGACTTCACAAAACCTGGGAGCTCGAGACATTCTCAACGTCGCACACCACATGGACATGCCCTATCCTGCAATTCGAGGTCAAGACTGGGCCGCTTGAATGTATAAGCTCGGATCGAAGGGCCCAAGGAAACCTGAAATTTGTGTCTACTACGGCAATGCTCATTCAAATATTCAATGCATATTTCCCTGAATCTCTGCCACTTCCTAACTCCCTCTTCAATCTCCATACCTGTTGGCCACTCTGTTCGATGTTCTGGAACTAATTCTCCGTTCCCATTTAGGTGGAAGGAGGCCGGCTATTGACCTGGCGAGCTCACCGTGCCTCGACTCAATCCTCTTCCCCTGAGTTTCCTTGCTCGAGCACCCTCCCCTGGCTTCTGGCCTTCTGCTTTACATCTCCTTTCTGTGTTTCGCAGTCCGCGCACCTAGGTTTTTTGCTCCGAGTTCTCCTAATGCTTAGATAGCAGGTAAGGATAGACCGGTAACCGATCTGTCTACGGGAAAACTGTTGGTAGACAGACCGGTCGATCTGAGTTTTAATTTAGAGGATACGCACTATGGCGTCATTTTGCACGTGAACGGCACGTTCCATCCTAATTGGGAAATAAGACCGATAGTCCCGAAGTCCGAGCACCTCCGAGGCTCTGTAAATAAAATACCAAGCCTCTCAACTTGGGAAGAGACTTACTTTCTGAGTCTTGCATTTTTTTTTCTAGTAAATAAAATGTATTCAGAAGAAAGCTACGCGGACTTTTTTGTGCTGATTTGAATGATGGGGCATCAAACGTGACTTTCACGTGGGGTATGACGTCGAAAATGCGTATCCTCTAAATTAAAACTCAGATCGACCGGTCTCTACCGACAGTTTTCCCGTAGACAGATCGGTTACCGGTCTAAGGTAAGGAGCCCAGAACACGCGGACACTCATTATTTCCATCACTGTCCGAATTTCTGGTATGTGCTCATATGCATCGTTTACCCTCCCGGTTTTTGAATATATTTTCTCAGGCTCTTCCGTGGCTGATCCTTCACCCATGAAGTGCGAACTCGATTCGGAAGCAACCTCTATTGCACTGAAATATTGAGGAGTCCGTCAACTCGAGCCGCCGCTTCTTGAGAGACCCTATTCCCGAAGCTGTATTCATTCCTGTAGGGTTCCATGATTCACTCCACAAACGCACGAAATGAGATTTCTTGATCGGATACTTTCGACTGATATTGTTAGAGCAAAGCGGAGACCAGTCTTGTACCTTGTAACGAGGGCTACAAGTTTCAAAGCTGTGGCTGTGTCTTGGCACAGCCGTGTTCTCTCAGTGTGGTACCGAACGGCTGTGTAACCTAGTAAGACGCCACGACGCTGCCCTGCTGTATCTAATAAGACATCTGGATCTTGAGTTCCTCCTTCCCCAGGAATTTGATTCCAGCTACTGGTCTACTGGTCCTAGTGTTACCGGGGTCGGGTTCAGAACCGATTCCGAACCTGAACCGGACCTGAACCGAACCCCATGTCCGGTTCGGGGTTCGGAGGTTTCTGGATTTTCCCGAACCTGTTCGAACATGTGCGAACCCTTAGTCAATTTTGACTAGGAAATTTTTCAAATTTTCAACATTTTGCCTTGCAATGAGGGATAAGTACTACCCTTATATCAAGGAAGAATTTTGGTACCTTGGGAGGCCCTAATACATGGCGGGAAGCCCAATCGTTGAGTGATCCAAAACCATCAAAGTTATCAAAAATCTGATATTTACCGTGCTGGCATTAATACCTCCCAAAAATTTGAAGCAACAGTGTTCTATTAAAGAAAACATACCTTGCACCACGTGGGAAGGCTCTCCGATCTAAACTATACATGTCTGGTGCGTGGGAAATCTTTCGGGTTTGAACCTGTTCTGAACCCAAAAACAGACCGGACCTTGGGTCCGGTTCGGGGTTCGGATTTTTTGGCAAAGAACTGGACCGAACCGAGTAACAACAATTTTAGTGGGAGTGGGACTCGTCCAGTCCCACTCCTGCACTTAGAAAGTGCGACTCACTCCCATTCATGGGACTCAACCCCGCTACAGAGTGCGACTGATGGCGAATGCATCAGCAGTGTGACTGATGCACTGATGCGCAATCAATTCCCGCTCATCTTGATATCAATCCGTAGCTCGGCCCCAATTCAAGTGACACTACTCAGCACGTCATCTTGACACATTTTATTAATAGCTGACCATGTTGCATGAATATCGTCCGCACTACGCCATGCCGGGGTCTTTCTGAGTCCCATTGGTTACATTCGGGGTTTGAGATGCTTTTTCGTATACAACAACTATTTGAAAGCTTCAGTTGGTCTCACAGGGATGCGCTAAATGATCTCGAAGTCTTGTTATCGGACTAATGGACACATAAGTTTACCTATATGAATGTCTGATCAAAAGAAGTGGCGAAGACAATTGTATTTGAATCCGGTGATAACTGGGCTCGTGGCGATGTTCTCTGGGGTCAATGTTACGTGTAAGGAGATAGTTCCTTGACAGATCCCACATATTTGAACCTTGCGTTCCTAGCTCAAAGACTTTGCTGCCGGTGACTTTGAACCGGTTCAACTCGCCGTGCTACATGCTTTTGGTTGCAACACAAACCCGGCTGCAATCAAACCCTCAGGGTATGCCTGTCATGATAAGTGATTGTTTGTTTGCGCCGGTCCGAGTACATATAAATATCTTTGATAGTTGATGTACATATATCAATTTTGTATAGTCTAGCATAGCCTCAATCAACATCTTTGCTTTTTCCCCCATTCTTTGTGCCTTCTTCGTGCTCTTGCACTTGCACGCAAGTAGCTCCGTCTTCATTACGAGGTCCACCGGCTTCTAACCGACTCGGTGCATTTTCTGTTGATGCCTCCTGTTGTGTTTGAGATCCGGTCCTCTGACTGCTGAACATCCAGGTTCTCAGTTGAATGTTGGGTCCAAACAGGTGGGGAGGCCATGTATAGTGTGTAAATACGGCGGTTCAACCGGTGCAATCTCATCAAATATACAGAATTAGGGTCTCATACGGGCCCATATCAAGTGCCTTCAAATAGGGTGAGTAAAGCAAAGCCGAATTCCGACTCTAGTACATTGAAAAATTTGCGTCCAGGGTCAACGTTACTGTGGTGGTTGAGTTTTTTTTCGTGGACCAAGGAAATAATAACTTGTTGGCTCCACTAGTTGAGGAGACAAATTTCCAACCAAATTATCCCATCCATGGCAAATGCCGATTATGTGCCAGTACAACCGCTAAGCCAGCCAGTCCCTTACCGAAACAGATCTATGATTCCCTCTTATTGAATGTAACCTAGAAGTAAGAGAATCTGCAAGGAACATCTCAGTATATCTCCTAACGAACCTCTCTGCTGGCTTCCTAGTTGCTTTATGAAACTCCATCTCGTTCAACTGTTTAAGTTAACCCGCACGACCTTGCACAGCATAGAATGTTCCTCACCAAGTATCCCAATAATACCGTTGCAGAGAATTCCTCTAGCCTGGGAGAACTATAGGCTCAATCGATCCTAGATGGGCACTTTGTCCAGTTAACTGACTTTCGAACTGTGGAAATATATCCTGTTGGGTTGAGCGCCAGTTTCAAAGTCATTGCAGTCGTTCTCAGCGCAACAGTATTAGCACAGGTCACGCGGAAAGAGCTTTAATGGTCTGTATCTGATGTCACCGTCATTTTTACACGGGGTGTAATTTTGGATGACTAGTTGGCATCCGTAGCCGAAATGTCGGCACAGCGTGCGCCGATCTCGTTCCCATCAAAACCGTCGGGTAACCAGTTGCACTTTCTGATGGGCAAAAGTGCGACTCAACCACCATCAGTGCGACTCGACGACTCCCACTCACACCAATCTTGTATATACTCGACCGAACCGGACATCGGCAACAAGTCTGGTCCGCAACGGCCATGCCGTCGTGCTTGGAAGGTGGCAGCAGCTCCAGAACCAAACATCCTGTTCTCGGCAACATTTAAACGCAAGTTTTATCGGATCCTTTCTGGCTGAGTAGGAGAGTACAGGGTCGGCATAAGTTTACCTACGTTAACTAATTCCCAGGATCGCGATACGTCGGTGTGGATTCAGAGGTCTTCAGGTCTGGCGATTCGTTTCGCGATTGAGCGACGCAACCAGCTCAGCAACCGTTTCGGGGAGCAGAAATCCAACATCATACTGATCAATTCTCGCAGGTAAGCTCGCAGGTAAGTAACGTTGCAGATAAAGTATAAAACTATCAGACGATGCAGACAAAAATTAAATCCTAGCCAAAGAAACTCAAGAGACCTATTTTAACCGGAAATAATCGGATTGGAGCATGCATTGAGTGATACAACTGCATTTGCAGACGAATGGCCTAGCAATTATCAATCTACAAAGGGCAGACATTCGCGCAGCTGTCATAACCGTTAAATTCTATTATGTTAAATTCAAGGATAATGCTTACTGGCCGGGGAGCGGGGGGATCGTGAGCGAGATGCAGCAGGCTACACCGGCCGGACCTGATTGAGGAATGGAATCAGAATCCACAGACATGAGAAAGGAGATGCTGCTCACAGTCCTGGGGAGTGATTAGGTATCGCATTCGTTCAGCAGTGTGGGGGGGAATAATTAGTACTCACAGCTGCTGTGGTGCCTGCATGAATGAGTCGGTAAGCTCCCAGTACCCACTGTGAATGAAGGGCATTTATTGTACGTACAGGTGATCGGTCCGGTTTGGGGAGCGGCTACAGCTCCTTGGCCGAGAACGAAGACGGCGAGAAGAGCAGCGGAAAGCAGGTTGCGGAACATTGTGTGAGTGAAGTCTTTCGTACTGAGCCGCCGCCTTTATAGACTTAAGTGACCCTTGGGGTAAATAAATCCCATTCGGGATGCGACTGGAATGCAGTCATTTTATCCCTTTGAAGGAGTGGGCCTAGCTTAGTGCTCCCGCCCGTTGGAGTTGCCAGGCACGACTCGCAGGATAACGTATTGTATCTCGGGATATCTACCATCGTGGGAAGAACATCATGAATAACCGACGGTTTCCAATATATATTTGGAACAGCCCCTCCGCTGCCTGGGAATCCACGGGGTCATGGTTTCGGTAATGGATCTGTTTATGAGGCTGGCGTTAGGGGCATTCTCGTTGCCGTTCCTTTGGTCAAAGACTTAGCTGCGGGAAAAGAATTCGAGAAGTTTCGGTGCATGCATATCATTGCCGTCACTGGGTCCGCGTCGGTGTGGCAGGATCAGATGGCCGGGATGTGGAAACCATTCCACGGGCTCTGTCCGATTCTACTGTGGTTCACCCCCATTTTCCATTACATAATTTATGTACTGTGTAAACACGCACCCACGAGGCCAATCAATCATATTATTGCCACGCAGCACCACTATCGTGACCAGTGTAGGGCTTTCGCCCAAAGGTACCGTCGGAGGACCTCACCCCTTACTGTAGTAAACGTCACCACTGGGCTTCTTAGCCACCAGAATCTCTCAATTCATGCCTAATGACTCCAGCCTCCGAATCTTTACACGGCATTTCTGGACCCTCGTACTCTGTTTTCATACTCTACAACTCGGGACCTGTTTCTATATTTCATTCCCATCATTTGTTCGACAGCTACACGGATCACCGACCCATTCCAAGAACCTACCGGCCGGGAGCATTACCCAGCAACATCGGAAAATTAGTACAACTGCAATCATTGCAATTAGAGGAATGCGTGTTGGTGGCACCCATTCACTGCATTTTGACAGGTTCTGGACCCACCTTAGCCCAGGTAGGCCCAGGCTTTGCCGAACTGCCAAGCGGCTGTGCCGAGGTTAGCCGAGACACCCTGAGCCACCTCGGCAAAGGCTCGGCATACCTAGACTGATGGGTTCCAGGCTAGGTCTCAGGAACCATGAAAATGTAGTGATTTCAACTCAGGGTACGACTCGGCAAGCTGAGCAGGTAGCTTATTGAGTGATATAGTGGAGACATCGGACCGCGCCCAACGGAGCTCACTGAAAGTTCAGGAACGGTTTCATAAAGACTTTAAATCTGCAGCGTTGATTGCAGCAGGTTGATTGTCGTTCGGATCCAAACATTCCGTCAAAGCCTCAAGTCTCTAGGATCATATGCTTACGATTATCACGACTCATTCATGACACATTAATCTGACGTTTTGGCTTATGGATTCGTCGAGGTACTTACCCGTACCTAAGTATTTATACGTAGACGAATATCACATTGTTAATTCTTAAACAGAGCACTCAGTAATCATTGATATTATGATGATCTACAAAGCACAGAAAGTAGCGCAGCTGTGCCGCGTGTCAGTGGCAATTTCTGGCACTGCGAAATGTGCACTCACTTCCCCGTGGTCGGCGAGGGGTCGGTGTGGAGGATGCAGCAGCTTTCACCGGTCGGGCCTGGATAAGAAAGGGAATCAGAACTAAGACTCATTGAGAAGAGAGATGTCGCCTACAGTCCTAAATAGCGAGTAAACATGAGGTCGTGTTAACTCAGCGGGGAGGGGAAGAACATATGAGACTCACAGCTGATGTCGTGCCTGCAAACATAGTTTGAGTTAGTAATAGTCAGGTCTTGAGCCAGGGTTGCATTCAACGTACAGGAGACTCCGGTTAGCTGGGGAGTGGCCAAAACACCCTGGGTAAGAGCCAGGGTGGCGAGAAGAGCAGCATAGAGGAAGTTACGGAACATTGTGAGAGTGGAAGCCATCGGGGTCAGGCATTGTCTTTATAACCCTGAGTGTTCAAACCTCAAAACCCTCACTACGTTCAACCCCCACCTGGACAGAGTTTGGCCAGCTGATCCAGATAATGGCCAGGTCTGGCCAGCTTTGTGGAGGTCTGTGTAGACAGCTATATAGGGGTCTTTCCAGCTGGCTAGGAAGACCTCCACAAAGCTGGCCAGACCTGGCCATTATCTGGATCAGCTGGCCAAACTCTGTCCAGGTGGGGGTTGAACGTAGTGCCTTGGGGAAATAAATCTCATATCATTTTCTTTTTGCAATTGGTGAGTCTGTAATTCAGCGCCTCGCATTCTAGGCACAGTACGTTAAATGACGGAATAACGTATTTTCGGGATGTCTACCACTGCCGTAACCCCGGCGGTATGAATACCACTCGTGTATTTGAATAACTACTCACATGACATGCCTATATTTGGAGGACGTCTTATTTATTTACATCCTTGCTGCGATCCAAAGAGTCAACGACCAACTGCCATTTATTTGAAAGCTTATTTAACGTCGGACAGTGACAGTTGTGGCCTACGTACGATACCGTATTATTTCAACTCAGTAAAGGACTGGGCCGGCCATCCAAGCCGTGATACGGCTTTCGTTAAGATGAAAACCTCAGGGACGATTGCAGAATCACTCTGGATCTACAGGATTGATTGTCGACTCGCAAGGCTTCGTTTACATTTCCTAGGTAGTAGGCGAGAGGATTTTTGTCTGAAGGAACCTACGATTCAAGTCCTCGGCAGGGTCTCCGACCCCTGCCGATTCACGGGCAGACAACTACCTCGCAGCTGCCAACATTCGCTTCAGTGTGATCTCCTTTCAAGGAACACAAAAGGACCCTCACGATCGGGGAAGGATTGCACTCCGTCCGGTTGTACTTGGAGGATGACCGCAGGTGCTGCGGAGGTCAATGTTCCCTACGGACCTAAAACGAACGGGGAATTCAAATCTAGTGTGAACGGTCAACGGAGCCAACATATGTGGCGCAGCCAAAGCGCCTTGTCCGGGAAGAGGAGGGCGAGGATAATAGTGGTGAGAGCTTGCGGAACATTGGGCGAAATGTCTGTGTTGGGATGCAGCCCTGTCAAATATATATGGAGAGAGAGTGAGTAAGTATAGAAACAGTTCCCATGATATCCTTGAAACTGCGGGTGCAAGCGCTATCATCCCGGGTGCGCTTTACGTATTTGGCTCGGACATCTAACCCCCTCGGTGGTAAGGTGGCACGTAAAATCGATATTCATCTTCAATTCCGCGGAGAGTCATTATTCTTGCAGGGCCGCAATGGGCAGTGGAGGTACGATTGAATAGTATTGCGTTTGGGAGCGATGCGGTCCATCAGCAACTTGAGAAATTTGCGTTTCGCCGCTTTTTTCTCTTTTTAAAGACCCAAAAGCTTAAAAAGTGTGAAAATATGCAAAAGATTTTCTTCTTTTCTAAGATGGGTCGACTTTCTTTAAAAAGGGTCAGAAGACACAAAAGAGTGGGGGAAGTATGTTCAAAAGTAGGCATAAAAGCCGGAATTCAGACGCAATTTGGGGCAAAATTAGCATATATTCACAACATGGGATACATACGGTGTATGAAAACAAGATGTAGAACGAGGTGGAGACCTAGAAAAGGCGACACAACTCACCTTGAATAACATCAGTCTCTGACGCCGACAACGCCCGCCGCAGCGCGTGAGGTCCCATCAGTGCCCATGAACGACATCCCCAGCATGGCGCGAAGTCCGTGAGCATCTGGTGTTCACTGCATGCAGAGTCATCGGCTTCGGGTCCATGCGCGGAAACCCAACGGTCATCGAACGGAGCAAGGCATGTGTACCGGTAAGCATCGCGGATACAGCACGCTGTTCGCATGCACGGGCGGGGGACTATATGTTAAAGTTTCGAGAGTGGATCAGAACAATCAATGATTACTTACTTCGTTCTTGGGATGCGCTGCTTGGATCAACAGAGAACGGGGATTGTGGAAGGCGAGAGGTGTGACATCTTGAAACAGTACAGATAATTTTCAAGTTCAGAAGCTTGAGGCTTGATCCATCGAAGAATGCTTGATCGCACTTGAAGCGGCTTGACCAGGTCTTGATGTACCCCAGATCTTGACAATAGGCTTGAGACTTCGGTGGTGAATGAGCTTGGAGTGGAAACTTGAGGTAAGAGATCTAGGCCGTAAACAAGGACGTTTCTGTGCGTCCCTGAGGGACGAGCGATGTTCTCAGCGGCAGTGGTGGAAGAGCTTGAGACGCGGCGTCTTTGGTTTGAAGCGTGTTCACCAGGCTTCACGGTGTTCAGGACCGTCTGAGGCTGTGAAGTCAGAATCAGAGGGAAGCAGCTGGAAGGAGGAGGTCAAAGAGGAGGGCGACGTGGGGGAAAGGAAGAAAGGTTAGTCTGATAGTAATCACGGTCCGCTTGTTCATCTGGAAACGCGGTTCTGTTTGCTAGATATCGGCCGACGTCCTAGAGTGGCGGTGTCTCGCTAGGCATTACTAGATCCCGATCATCTTCCTAGAGATCGGCTATCTCATTAGAGCGTCCGAGAGCGCAGTGTCTACCATAGACACTGTGCTCTACTAAGACTTCTGTTCTCTCAGCACTTCTGCCTAGACTGATGGCCCCCATGCAACACGCCACAATTTCACTTGATGTCCTTTGCTAATATATAAACAAGAACTTCATCAAAAAATATTTGCCCGGCTTTTCTTCCCGCTAACTACTATCACCTCAAATGCGAAAGCGCACCATCTGTACTTGGATTTCCAGCTTTTTGCCGTCAGCTCAAGTCAAATAAACACTTCAAGTTCACAAGTTCGGAGCCATTCAAGCTCTTGCCCAGCTATTTGCTACTGGTGCCTTGGCAATTTTCAAGAGTTCGAGTTCAAGAACTTCAAGTTTTCCGTGCGCTAGGGTACTACTGGAAAGCTGTATGCGGGTCTCTCTGGTTCCATCTTCCTACAACTCCATTGCTTCATCCTCTGTCTTTCCCAATTTGCTGGCAATGTGGTGGCGCGCTGCTAGTCTCCGCGGCTCCGAGCGGTCAGCTCGACATGTCCTCATCACTTCCGCATCCCAACCATCAATCACGGACTTGTGTTAATACCTTGCCTTCGTATTCCGATGAGAATTCATTTTATCTCTATTCATTCATTCATGGCTGTATTCATTCGTGGCTGAGGAATGCATTGTGCGCACGGAATTTTAAGGATCGTCGCAGACCTAGTTTAGGCGAGTCGGATTTGTACCACATCACGCAAACCCATGTGAAAAAGTGATGTTCTAGCCGACTCTAGGGATGTCTAGGCGAGTTCTCTGGTAGGAAGTACAGACTTGATCTAAATAGGTGCCGAATACAGGACGGGCCATCGCGCGTGAAACATTGTTGGCTGAAAACAAGCATCGGATGTGATTCTAGATCTGTACGCGATCGACGGACGTACTCGCGAGGGAGCCCCCCCACTCGCCTCGGGACAGGCGCGCGAGCCAAAGCCATGCGACCAGGCTCGCAAAGACGTTCGTGTCTGTGCCAGTGCGCAACGCACGTCGAGCGAGGCTGTCGACGAGATCAAAAGGCGCATGTTACCGGGTCGGACTTTGTACATGCAGGACGAGACGCATCGCACATCGCGCTCGCGCTCGCGTTCGGTGCGGGGGTATGATCGACGTGTCGCAGGGCGCTAATGGGACACCTGGCGCAATAAGACAGAAGGGTGCACATAGACGCACCTAGAAACAGCTGCGTGCTGCCTGTCCCTGATTGCGCAGATGTTCTGCGTGCGCAAGCTGTGGGCTGCGCGGCAGAGTGACGCCGGTAGCTGTAGGCGACAGAGGTGAAGGTGAGACGGGCGACGAGAACGGTCTTGGTGCTTAAGTCAGAGCGGGGGCAAGGGTTTCTGTCGACATGGTGGCAATATATTTGCAAGATTCCCTCCCTCCAAAAAACCTCCAGGTTGCAAAATCAGTGACTTGAAGCCCAGAACGCGCGGTTTGTTCCATACCAAGGCCAGGGAGGTGATTGTCTTATACTGAGTGAATATTGGTACTGGAGCCCCGAGGAAGGCTAAAGAAAGTCGAGAATCATCGAGAGACTCGGCTCCGAGCTTGTGGCAGCTTGAGGAATGGAGGAACGCTCTGGGATACACGTCGAGAGCGTGGTGGAAGGCAAGTGCCTGACGCACAGCCACACTTTGACGTAATTTGACGGTCTGCCAACAAGCGGACCATGATTACTAACAGATCATATAATGGTACATCTTGATCATCACTAGTATATCGGTTCTGTTACAGAGACTAAAGAAAGGTCGCCATCAAAACGAACCATTTTCGCGCTCACGTGGGCTCCGCTGAAACGTGTGCCGGCGGTCTATGGGTGAAATCCACTATAATGCAAATCTGACGGGCTGAATGCAATGAAGAAGTGCGCTCTAGTTCAGGATTCACAAATCCTGAAACCAACACAAATCCCTAAAACAACAACCAACCAAACTCCACTAGTGATTCCGGATGCAATCCCAGAGAGTGCGACCGAGTACGGGTCTTTGTGTACCGATAGAAGATACACGGGAACAGTTGTTTAATATTTGCGGATCGCAGCAAGCAAATCCAGGATCGTCCGCAGACAATGGTTCAATTTATAGTTTTGCAACTCTGGGTCACCCACTCTAACCTCGTAAGACAGGAGCAGTGAACCAATTTGACACGCAACACGCAACAAATCCGGAACACACGTAGGACACGCGAAACACGTAGGACACACACAAGCAACACGCAGGACACGCAGGACACGTACACGTACACATAGGATCACGTAGAACACACACACACGTACATGCAGAACACGCAAGGGAATATCCCGAAAAGCTGATAGATTGATAATAACTCGAAAATACAAGCACGTCCCCAAGGACAGCCTCGATGAATCAAGCTGGTGGTTCCGCCCTTCTGTACTCGCTGGAGCAGACCACTAGTCTCTCCGCTTTACGTTTCCGGGTAGGAGTCCGTGCCCTCTCCCTACAAGCTGCCCACCTTATATACTGTACATCTAAAAATAACTTTACAAACATAATACATTAATCATCGCTGTAACCATGTCCATGACTCGAGAATATGAAATAACGATCGCCAAGCTTGCTGACTGATTATTTTAGATCCTGAAAATGTTAGTTCTGGATTAGTCCCTCCAGACATTGTGGTTGAATTGGATAGCCCTTCAAAATGCCTCTTTGTAGACACCCTGAACTTGTGTGCAGCCCAAGAGCTACCCTAGACCGTCTACCCGTCGAGGTGGAACATGGTTGAGCAGGCTCCTATTTGTCTGATTTATTTCTGACGCAATCGGAGCCCTGACTTGGCACCCGAGTGGTCCTAATATTCTGGATTTCTTGGGCGCACTACTTGTGTCCCTTGACGGATTCTTGGAAATCCGGAACCTTGGGTCTTATGTCTTCAATTAGACACCCTGGTCCCCTTCATAGCTAAAGTTAGGACCTTCTTCCTAAATTGGGTTCGAACTCGGTTGCCACATTAAGCCGATCAATATTTGATGGGTGTATGACACCGCATCCGGATCCGGCTCGTTCCGGTCTGAAAGGTTCTGGGTCATCACGTGATCGAGCGCGTCGCCTCATTGGTACAAGCATGGACAAATAATGTTGAAACTCATTCAAGATGCACCTGCTTCGAGTTCCACAAATAGGCACAGAATGGATATTTTATTCCCCAATGTTCGTTTGGACTATCCGCAACCTCCTGCCCATAGTACGACAGTAGGATCCAGAACCAGCGGCATATTAGTCGGAGGCACCCAGTATGTGTGTTTTCTGGATACTCATCCGCAACCGGTTCCGGATTTGGTTTCTAGCGTGTAGTTCCAGGTCTACTGACTTGGGACTCGTCATAGACCCAGATGCGCGTGTATCCGCAATAGGAATCCAGAAACGTTAATTTTCAGGTGTTGGCGAATTCACGGCTTATCACCGCGCATTCGCATCGTGATGGTGATGCAAGCTAAGGACTTGACCGTCATTTTGTAAGTTTCATTCTCTCATGACTGTCCAAGAATATGGGTGTCCTCTTTGGACAAAAATAAATCAATTTTCGCCATCATTGTTGGCTAATCTCGTCTGTGATTCCTCTTTCTCTTGACCATGATCATGATGAATCATCGTGATTCATAGTGATCACAGCCGCAAAATAGGTGATTTGCCTTCTGCCAAAACAAACTGCTCACACTCAGAATTATCTATGGTCACCAATAAAAGGAATCGGTCACCATTTCAAAACAGGATTTGGCAGCACAAAATTCAAAATTTTCAAGATGAAAATGGAATTGCATCGTGCGAAAATGGAAATTCACCGTGCGAAAATGAGATTTGCAACTCTTAATTTCATTCTCACTGTTTCAATCTTGTTTTTGCAGTTCATTCTTGTCTATCTGAGGAATCCTCACTTGGCGCACCTCTATTTCTGGCAACCACTTCTTTGGCTGTCTCAATTTCATTGTTGATCCACGACTTGTGATCACTGCAGATGTGGACGAGATGTAAATACGGACCATCTCTCCCGAGGGAGACACCAGCAACAGGGGCAAGACCCTTCGGACCATGAAGGTCAAGCCCATATGCTAAGAAGGAGGGATTGATCTCGATACGGGAGTGACCGCATTGGCCAGTAGGCTCTTGATATGTAACTGGGATTGCAGCTCTTGCAGGGATATCCTCTGACTGAACGGCAGCAGCAGTGAGTAAGGTGACCATATGGTCGATGGTCTCCTCCATGACTTGGCGCTCAGCCACAGGGATTACATCGGCATGCCAATTTTTTTGTTAACCCGGGAAAAGGGAATGCGAGTGGCATAAAAGAACCTGGTGGATTGACTCTAGCATGCGGAGAACTCCGCTGTTCTGCTCCTGTATACGTAGCCAGTCACCAATTTGGGTGTGCAAAGCGAGATTGACACGGTCCGCCAACTGCATAAAGATGATACAAATGCTCTCAAGGTGCAGAGGAATGAGCTGGGGCTTGTCGGCATCCATGATGGGCGGTTGCAGTGGTAGCATGTATCAAGTGTGGCAGCTCAGGGGCACCGCTTACACAGCTTGATCATGGTAAAGCATGAATGAGCAAGGCAATTGAGCAAATTTACAACTTGGGGTGATCAAAATCAAAACTTTCATGTCAGAAAAGGAAATTGGTAAAATGAAATCAAAATGTGAGCATGCGAAATCAAAAGTCGAGCATGCGAAATTGAGTATTGACCGTGCGAAATCAGAACTTGATCTGTCAAATCTCAGTTTCGTTTCTCTGATTTTGTTTTCATTTCCAGGCTCTCAGTTTTATTTTCTCTCATTTTTTTCCATAGGTGGCTAGTTTCATTGCTGTGGGGACCATTCTCAGTTTGAAAGTGCATTCATGTCAGGTTGATTTTTAGTTGTGATCACAGTGATCATGACTGAGAACGGGAATGGCCAGCAGGAAATTGAAACTATTAATTATGTCCGAAAAGGACACCTATAAAGAATTCTTTCGCTCAATAGGCTTCATCTTCCAATTAAAAATGGCCCTCCGGGCAGCCCTGGAACCTGAGGACGCCGGTACCAAGTCCTTTATAAATCCTGTTCACAGCTAACTAATTAAGCTACTCGAAGTACCGGCTACGGTCCTGGTTCACCACTTCAAACTCGCGGACCTTATGGAAATGATTTCGCTGGCTGTCAGCAAAATTCCGTCCGGATACCGCACAGACAGGTAATACAGTCTCCCGCCGTATGACTGCGACAGCAGCTGCGTGATATCATCGGAAGTGTTGTAGTGAAGAGGATTCACGGGAGTCAAGCCGGTTTTCCGAGTCTGTCTGCCACAAACATCGCCAGGCGCAGGTAGCCAGGCCGTAGGATTCATCTCTTCCTGCCACTGGGTCGCTATAGAGTACAAGTGGGTCGCGACAATAAAAGAGAAAGATTGTTTAGCATCAGCGGTGGCCTGTTGGATAGCTTCCTTTGACGGTAAAGATCTATTACCGCTGGTATGTTTGACGGTCTTGTTTTGTTCATACTTCTGCCGACGTTCGCGCTTGGCCAGTCTGATGGAATCAACAGTCTTGGACGCCACCAGTTTGGTCCTAGGGTTATGCGTCCAAACAATAGCATATCTCCGAAGTCTCTGCAAGATGGGGCACATATGTGGCCCATGAGGTGGGTCAGAAGAACCGAGGATATACCAACGCCGACACAGCAACACATCTTGCAATTCCGACACATGCCAAAGAATCCGACACATTCTGTCATAATTCACAAAAGCCGACACATTTATTACCACTTTCAGCAAAAACAACACGGTTTCAATAAATCCGACACGGCCTGTTTGGGGTGGTGTGGGAATGGTTGGATGCTGCGTCACGATGTGACAGATCTTTTTCCTGTCTCCCACCGCCATCGTCCTCGTTGCCGACGCCATTCGTGGTCGCATCCATCTGTCGACAAGAAATCCACGGTCCCAATACAACACTCACGTCTGTGAGACGCAGGTGTGGAACTAGAAGAGGGCGCCGCGCCATGGGCCAGCTCACTAGTGCGTAATCTATGCGAGCCCCTTCACTGCCTTTTTTGAAATGTTGCTTAGAGACGGTACTATCATTCCCGGCAGCCGAACATCAATGCTGATCATGGGCGAAGGAGGAGCCCGGGATATCACTGGGAGAAGACATGTGCTCAATGTTGGTATTGACGCGTGGGTTATGCGGCCATGGGAGGGAGGCGGACGACAGAATCATGGGGCGGACGTAATTTACCCTCAACGAATGTTTAGATAGTTATCACAATTCTTTTGCTCTTCTCCCAATTCATCCCCCAATTATTGGCCATCTCAGCGAGCGAAAATGAAACCAATGGATATTCTGGCGGGATAATCTCGTACAATTTGATCAGGTGGTAATTGTAAGATCTTAATCAACTTCAGAAAGTTAAGCAGCAATGACTTGCGAACTGATAGTGTGATCCCATCACCACGAGGATCACAAGTTCAACTGGTAGCAACTAAGAACCTATTTCGGGGAATATGTGTCGGGGTTTATGAGACAGCATAAAAATGTGTCGGTTTTCTGCTGTGTGTCGGATGCACAAGATGTGTCGCTGTGTCGGGTTTCAGGGAGCCTCGAAGAACCGGCTTGCTACTGGGCGAGGATATGTCATGAGAGTGGCAGAAAGTCGTGAGGTGCGCTTTTGTAAACCTCGTGTATTCTGTCTTCGGATTCAGTTGTCGTTTATTGCCTGTTAGAAGTACCGTAAAAATTATCCTTTGGCTTTTTGCATACCCTTATCTGAAAGAGTGATTATATCCACACCTGATTCTGGTTATGGATTCTTCCCACGGTCAGTTCCCATAACCTCATAGCCTCCGTAAAAGTAGGCTTTTTTTGTAGAAGTAGTCAACAGGCAATATTGATAACTTTTACAAGTAGCTTCTGATTCTCAAATTCCAGTAACCCGAAAAACAAGACACCTTCTGTTTATCATTCTGCACATTCTCCAGGCTCCATTCTCCAGGCTCCATTATGGTTCTAGCTTGAAAATTCACCCCGCAATTCCACTTTCCTTTTTGGATACGCTGACGTTTCGGTGTTTGGACGAGCATGGTCGCGATCAAATGCTGTGCTCATCCCATCATTCGCTCCCAGTGTCCACCACTTTGTGCTAACATCGAACATGACCTCCTAACTCCCCGACACTCTCCCTCGATTTCGAAGATACTTCTAAGGGACTTCGAACCCACTTCTAACGCTCTCCTCCCGGACGTCCCGCCACGTCACTGTTCTCGAATCCCCATCCGCCCACTTCCAACGCCCGTACGCCCGCCCACTTCGAATGGCCACCCCGCACTTCGAACGGCCGCCCGCTCTGCACTTCGAACCCTCCCCTTTCCCTCCCCATTCCTTTCGAATGCACCCACTTTGAATCCGTGCCCGCCCCTGCGCCTGAGTCCCAGTTTTAGTGGATTCCCGCTCCTGAGCCTCAGCAAAGTAGCGGTCCAACTCTATAACACTTGAATGGAACTCAATGGCACTTGGTACTCGGAGTATTCGATCAACGAGGAGTAGAATGTATTCCATAGATTTCATTGATACCCTTTGACAATGCAAATGTAACTCTGTGGCTGGGACGCTATTATAATTTCCTCCCGCTTTCTTATTTCCGCCCTGTGAGCCTGCAGATCATTGGGCTAATGTGCAAGAAACCACTGAGTCCCAGTTTTACAAATTTCGCAAATTTCCCGCAGATTTCCGCATATTTCCACATATTTCCGCATATTTCCGCAAATTTCCACAGATCATTGGGCTGATGTGCAGGAAACCACTGACTCCCAGTTTTACAAATTTCGCAGATTTCCGCATATTTCCACATATTTCCGCATATTTCCGCATATTTCCGCATATTTCCGATTTCCCCAAGAGATTTCCTTCAACCTGGTATTGAACCATATAAGTTCTGAACTTAGTTTGTGGGACTGCAAAGCGGTAGCACAAAAACATGCAAAGCGAGGCGAGGACTGTTCAAAAAGAGGGAACAATATTATTGATCACTATTAAAATGAAATCGCACAAAGATTGGGCGGTAGGTGCAACTTTAGATTTTTTTAGTGACTGCTGGAATCAACAGCAAGAAATGGCAGTAGTCCCGACAGAATCTCAGAATTCCATCAAATCCGAATCCATAGCGGTTACATTTTGCATACGTACGTACGTACTCTGTTTCACTTACGCCCCACCTAAAACAGGGAGAGCCATTTTAGGCCAGAGCTCGGCATACCTCAGCGTGACTAGATTTTTGTTTGCCGAGGGGTTCGCTAGATGCAGTGTTTACACTTGATAATAATGCCAATCTTGATCTATTCACCAATCTAGATGATTGCGAAGATTTTATCAGACTGAGATGATGGCACGAGCTTTCTGTGCTGAATTGGGTCTCAGTTGCCGAGGAGATGGAATCCCGCACTCTAGGGGACCTTACAACCAGATACTGAAGTCAGCTGATTTTTTCTCTGTGCTTGCGCATCGTACTGTCGCGTGGTCCGTAAGAGCAAAAACTCTAATCAATCGCCATGAGTGCGAGAATCTGAGTGATGTGGGTGCTCATAACTCAAAATGGAACACGGATTGGATGCAGAGCATGTGTGTGGAATGTGGTGAAGGAGCCCACGAGGGCGTAGGTTTTGATATGACTATGTTTACACAAACAAACAACGAATACTGTACTATTTCAATCAATTCGGCATGGGTTGTGACCCGTGACCAAAAACACTGATTCAGCACTTCGGCAACCAGTCAATTTTGGTGTGACATCCTCAAAAATTCAGCACTCAAGACCAAAAAAACTGCAAATTCCGCCTTTTTTGCACCTCTAAGGAAGATTTGACCCGGATGTCACAGATTTTACATTCGGCACTGGGCACTGTGACCAGTGACTGAGACTAAAATTCATCGCGGCACAGGGGGTGCGTGACGCGTGACCGCCGAATTGATCGAAATAGTACAGTATAATTTTATTAAATTTACGAACCGCACGAACCGAACAAGGAATTGAGCACCCCTATTCACTCAATGCAACTTGGGAACGATGTTAATTCAGGTATGAAGCTGCAATCAGTCAGAGCTCAACAAAGGTGTCAAAGAAACCAGGCAATCGTGCACGTCCGCCTGACAGTTTGTCGGGACAGTAAAAATACCTGAGGAACTACATTACAAGCGTTGGTGCACACCCTCCATACCATTCGAAAGCCCCTCAACACTGAAGTCCTGTTGCGCGGGATAAATAAATAGTGTGATCTAGACAGGCTCACACCGAAGGTGACCACGATACACGACCTTGAGAGGGAAGACAAGAACCATCCATCCCATCCCCGTGCCATCTTCCGGCATTCACCATCCACACTAGTGTTCTAAGTCCCCTACAGCACGACGGCGAGAATATTCCCGTGCTTACAGATGTCAGATATATAGCGATAGGACGAGAAGGCTCCCTGTCGAGGAGTGAAAGGTGGTGAAAAACATAAATTATCCTTTGTTTTGACAAGTCTACTGCCATTGGGTTTCAATCGTCCTATTCCTCGAGTTCTGGTTCTGGGCTTTATCGCTTGCCCGAACCGGATCCTGCCAGCCTGATTCGCACCATGCCGGCCTTGCGGAGATTCACATCGGTGGGCTCGACGACTTGCACCAATAACTTCTCAAGCTCCGGATGTTCGCGGTACAGCCAGATCGCGTGAAGAATGCCCATTCCGCCGATTGCAACGTCGTCATCTTGCTCTCGTGATTTGTGAAAATCGAGAAACGGTAATGAGAGTAGCAAGAGTATCGCAGATGCTATAAGGCCACCCGCAATCTGCGAATTTATCAGTCGTGCCTTTGAAATTGAACTCAGTTCAGCAGAATCCTTACTGCAGCTGTGCTCAGCTGCGAGAAGTTGTTTAGCTTGTCACGTAGTGGCTGCTTCAACGAAGAACATACATCCAAACGGGCTTCAATATTTGTTTGGATGACCTCAGCGGTTCCCTGGAGGAGGGAGACCTCCACAGGCGGAGGGCCATTGGGGGTCAAACTTGTGGGGGTAAATCCTGGGAGAGGTGCAATGTGACCAACTGAAAGACGTGCCCGGAATATCAGGCATGAGTCCATTGCGAATTTGAGTACAACCCACGGGTCCAGTATATAGAAGCAACAAGTTCCGAAAGCGTGTTTTCAAATTCGCGCAGAGTGATGTTTGTGCGTCCAGTCGAATTAACGGGCAAGTCCAATTGCTCCACGAAAAACCTGATGAACAAATGGAAGTGACCAAGGCAATGAATTGGAAAGAGCTCAACGTTTCTGCAACGTTAAGGTCCATATCCGCAGCCCAGCTTGGAGCGATTGTATGCGGCATTGCAAGATACGACCACTCCCACTGGATCAATGACGTGAAAAAAAATGGAGAGCAGTTACACTAAAAATGGAGGACGCACATTGTCCGCAAGGGTTTGCTCGGGCCCCAAGTCTGAGTCCGTGGAATTATCGCTTTTGCTATTGACAGGCGTCCATATGGAAGGATCAGTGTTCGTTTCTTGATCAATATATATCACTTCGCGTGACTGTGAGTCAACGAGCACCATCGACTTCACAGGTTTGGCGGAACATGTGAAAATCTGGACGCCTTGGCTTGTATGCTCGTCGAACACACCAGTGAAATTTACCAAAGGACTACCATCGCCATTTGAATCCAGAATTGGAATCGTGCTGTAGAAAATTGCGCTTCCGTCGAAGAAATTGGAGAGCTCTGCGTCGGTCAGATTTTCCATGACACTGGCTATGGTGGCCAGCTTTCAGAAGGAAAGTTCAGGGATGTACAAACTTACTTGGTGGCACCGCGGTCAAAGTCGAAATCATTCCCGCATCTGCGCTGGCGTGAGCGATGGCATGGGCGAGACAAACGGCGTCACTGACATTCATACAAGGAATAATACCATGCTCCAAGGATTTTGACGTCGACATCGACAACCGCATCCGCGATGTAGCCGCAAGTCATGTCAAATCGAGTGGCATCAACGGTGACATTGCCTGCCCCCGAGTTCAATTCCAACACATCATATAGTATTGCTCCATGAAGGCCAAGGCGTGTAGTGGAATTCAAAAATGGGAGAAAGGACAAGGAGCCCTGTGCATAGAGGAGTGGACTGTGCCTGAGAAGTGTCAGCTTTGGTCAACCGCATATGAGGTATCTAGACGTACAACATATCTGTCCGCGCATTCCAGCTGGTTGGATTATAACCGGAGAAAGCGAAGTTGGGAAGGCTTTGTGTCGTAACGGGAGCCGAGTAATTGAACCCGAATGGTTGCACGGACAACAATGCCGGCGAGGTGATGTGCAGAACTAATATTCCCGCCAGATATACAAGGACAGAGAGGACACCGAAGACAGACACGGGAACTGCCTTTTGATGCCAGATGTGAACCAACGCAGAGCCAATGCCATCCCACGCGGCGATATTGTCATGAGTAACAGTGATCATCTGCAGCTTGCGAAGGTTCCGCCGAAAGGCCAGTGTCTGCGTCACGAAAAGTAGCACCGCCAAAAAGATCTACGTGGAGACTCAGCAACCATTTACGATCACAGTATAAAACTTGGACGTGCCGTTAAAAAAGTTGTTGCAATGGTAGTGATAGCCCAGGACACAAGTGGCTGTTGTGTCAATGGGAAAGTAATTTCATGTTCCAACTCCCTCCGTGCGATCACCAAGAGGGCAAGGTGGATGGCGACGAGGAGCGAGTGCAGAACACAAGAAACCAGACTCAAATCACGTGAATTCTGCGCTGAGCCTTTTCGCGCTGGAAGGCAGTTAGTGCCTTCCAACACATGGCGAAGTTGATACCTGTTTGCAAACTAGGAAGCAAGTGTGTCGTGGATTTTGAACCATTTTCCTAGTCATGAGATTTGGCATTCGATTCCTTGAGGGTCGGAATGAGCATACCTGAACTACGGACGACGATATAGCTGGCCTCATGTCAAAGTCGTCCGACCCGATTGCGTCCACGCTGGAGGCTATCAGCCTTGTGCACAGCATCCCGGCCTCGCGCAGGTTGAAGTCAGTTGGATACATGACATGCGTCAGGCGTGCACGGAGTTCATGATGGTTGCGATATAACCAGATACTGTGCAACATGTTTGCCCCTTCAGGTTGAACATCAGAGGAGGTGGCTTTGGGGAAAGATACGAAATGCAATGAGAGGGACATGAGTACAATGGATGCCAATAGACCTCCTATGATCTGAAATCCGTCAGTGCAAATGTGGATCGGGTTGGTCAGGTCTTTACCGCTATGATGCTCAACTGTTGAGGCCAGGATGAGTTCTACAAGATCATGGTGTTTGAATGACTTACGTTCAACCGCCCTTGTAGGATCGTTTCTTCAACCATAGCATTTCCCGCGAGAAGGGAAACATTAAGGGCAGGGGATGTTGTGGTCAAATTCGAGGGATCATATCCGGGCGACGGGGGGACGTGTCCAACTATTGAGTGTTCATGAGCGTGAAAAATGATAAGATTTGAAGCATACGCGTCCAAAAAATCGAAGCCACGATGTTGGCTAATTCATTTTCCAGCTCGTGGAGATAAATTGTGCTCTTCAGAGTGGTATTGAAGGGGAAAAGATTCAATCCCTGGAGCAAGGCCCTGGTTGATAAACAAATAAACCGTCGGCCGCGGTAATAAGGTGAGTACCAACAGGTCTACAACATAAATCGGTGTATCTGTAACTTCTGACAGTTCAGGAGGAGGCACCGCAAGCGGCATTGCAGAATACCACGTTTCCCACTACGCGAATGAATTCAGGCATGGAGGAGCGTGGGCTAATGACCCACGATATTGAACAAGCCTTGAGGGTTTGCAAAAGACGTATTGAAAAAATCATCAAAGCCTCCGCTGAATGGCTGCCATTTTGAAGTCGTTTTATCAATGGCACCTTCAAGGGATACAACTTCACGTGTTGTTGAATTCAGGATTGCCGTTTGTTGGACCAGTGACAACGAGCAGCGGAAAGATTGAATTGCCGGCGGAGCAGGCCCAAAAGCGGAGGAGTGGCTCACATTCACCCAGGGGCCAGTTTGGTTGTTAGAATCTAGGATCGGGATACTGCTGTAGAATATCCGGGGTGCCACACCAAATTCGAAATCGGGTAACTGGAGAAGCGGTCCAATGACGTTAGGGGCTATTGCAACATTGAACATTCTAGTTCACTACGTGACGGGTGGGCTTACTGGTCGCGGAAAGTGAATATTTGATACCTCCAAGATAGACACATGGGCAATCTGAACCTGAGGCAACCGGCGTAATCGATAAATAGCCGCAGCTGACATTGAAACCCGTGGCGTTGACAGAGGCGAGACCTATTGCCGCCGTATTGTTCGACCACGCATCGTACAGTGTTCCTCCGTAGAGCCCCTCGGTATCTTCCATGCTGAGGAATGGGAACGAACCAAGGGAGCTCTGCCCATATTGCTGTGCGGTATTTCTGTCGATAATCAAGACAAGCATGACACTGGGGAAGTTCTTAACATACAGAAGATTGAGTCGATCACTCTGATTAGATAGATCGTAACCGGAGAGATTCAAGACGGGAAGGCCCTGCGTGGTAACAGAAACTGAGCTATTGAGAAAGACCGAGTCGACTGCCAGCAATCCCGGAAATGTGACATGTAGGACCAAAATGTTCGCCAGATATACAAAGGCGGAAAGGACGTCCGATATTGATGCCATGATTGCCTTTTGTTGCCACACGCAAACGAGAGCCGAACCAAGGCCGGTCCAGGCCCGGACACTGTCATGGGTCGCAGTCAATGTCTGGCTTCTGCAAAAGTTGCGTCGAAGCACTAGTTTTTGTGTTACAAAAACCAGCAGGGCGGAATAAATCTGAGGGCAAATGTGAAATCAAGGACCGGAGCGAGGAATTCAATGCGGCGCACCGTTCCAAACGTGGTGGAAACCACTTTGATACCTCGAGAAACAAACGGCTCGTTTCCCACGGCGAAAACAACTAGGTTCTCGAGCCCACGCGACCACACCACAAGAAGAGCAACATGAATCGCGACCAGCACGGAGTGCAGAGGTAAGGACAGGATGCTCAGCAGAGCAGTGGAGTTCAGCCGAGACAATGTTGGTTCTAGGCATGTGACCGTAAGATCGCGAGGCCAGGGCAGCCTTAAGCTCACCTGGGATACGCCGCCCCGAATGATGGGGCTCATCCGCAGAAGGTGACAGAAGAGGATCCGAAATATCATGCCCCCCAACGGTGGTCACTCCGACGTCACTTGGTGCAGGATTCATGCGACGCCTGTTCATGGTCAGAGAGCACTGAGCCGAGGTCACCTAAGTGGAAGTCAAGTGGAAGTTGGAGAATTTGAAGGCGGCGAGCTTTTCCCCCCGTCTTCTTATCCTTAGAAAACATCAAGCGCTTGGTTAGTTGCTATACACTGGTGGCGCAGAACAGTATTCTCCCGATGGTGAGCGGGTGCAGAACTATTGACAGCAGCGCCGGGGCCCGGAATGCCAGCCTAATGATTTGTGACTTGTCCATTTTCGGTGACAGGATCAATGGAAACTCGGAAACCGGAATCATCGAATGTTGGGAATGGTACCAAAGAGCAACCAAGCCGGTGCCTCGTTACATACCCAGAGAAGCTCCAGCGATTTGTGCAAGGAAGCAATTGAAGTCGGGAGAATTGTGATACCCGTCGCGGAAGCGATGTCATCTTGTCCGAATGTTTGGAATAGAGATGAGTGTCACATAGCCTTCCCAAATTTTTACCAAGTGGCCAGATGTTTCGAAATGCCGAGGGAGGCTCCAGGTGACACGTAAATCATATTTATTGAGGATCAGGAGCATCCCGCGCGAAGCAACACAATATCTTCCGGACACTCTTCTTCTACGGGCCGTCCCATCCGGACTCGGACCTCCGCAGCGCCCAAATGTCGATATTGCGACGAGCGGGCTTGGCAGGAGAACATCACCACCGCGCGACGTGTGATCTACTCGATTTGCTCCTCGCACTGCATCCTCCTCGCCACTCGTCCCTGCGCATATACCCACGCCCGGGCCGGTAAGAGACGAGAACAAGGCAGTCCAGTTTAAACTACGAGCTCATTCAGCTGAATCATCTGACTGTCCCACTGACCGGTGGAAAACTGTATTGACCTCATTTTTTTTCAAAATAGCCGGCTGAAAACTGTGCATCCAATTTGTGTGGAACAAGAGATGCTATTGAGATGGAACTCTAGCTCTCGACTGCGGCTAGTGATGTTGGGGGCCTGGCCTCAGGCCCTCAAGCCCGCCAGGCCCGGCCTGTTTAGGCCAAGCCAAGCCAGGCTCGACGTCGGGCTTGAGCAGGCCTAGGGCTCGGGCTTGGAAAATTTCAAGCCAGGCCCGGCCCGAAAGCCCTGGCTTGGATACCTGGTACAAGAATTGTAGGAAGCCGGTTTAAATTCCGCCTAATTTTGAATGGATTTTCAGTGACTCAGCTTCTATGTGGATGACATGAGTCCGAAGTATATTCTTGAGTTTTTAGGCAGTTTGCTAAAATTTTGAACTCGCGGAAGCCCCCAATTCCCTTGCGAAATGAGTTAAACATGAAGGTAATTGCAAGTAAGTTGTTTATAGTTAAACGATCAGTTTTGCGACTTACATCGAAGACATAAAATTCAAACCATTTAGCATGCTCAAGCCCTGGCCTAGGCCCAAGCCCGGCCAGGCCAAGCTCTGTCTGAGGGCTTGGGCTTAGGCTTGAGAAAATCCAAGCCCAAGCCCACTCAAGCCAGGCCCAAGCCCGGGCTTTCAGGCCAAGCCGGACCTTTAACATCACTAACTGCGGCTGATATATTGCATCCATGTGGCCCAGATGAACGACCCATGTCACGATTTTCAGGAACACAATCATGCATTTTAAAGGTGCGTCTTCATAAAATATTTCTTTGAGTATTTTCCGCTCCCATCTTTCGAAGAAATGCACCCCTACGTTCATCCATTTGTTCCGAAGTCTCCAAAATCTGTTCCCGCTCCATTGGGCCTCAGCACTGGGGAGAACCTGCCTCCTCGGCCTGACTACGCCCATCTCAATGCTCGTCGCCCCTCGGATACTTGGTTCAATAGCCTCAATCCCGGATGGATGAGGGAATAAATTTTACTTACGTCAATATACATGTTCTGACGATCCCAGATGGTGCTTCGAATCCGCCTATTTTCTTCCACAGTGCGGATGACATCGTCATGACCATGCTCACTTGGAATCCCGCGCATCCGATGTTCCAGGATGTCCCCGGAGATACTACAATCGCCCCTCCCTCCTATAACCTTACACCTGGAGGGGCGGCGCGCTTGATGAGGGCACGCTCAAGGCACGTTTCTTGGAAGGCCTCCGAGCTTGAGGCAGAGGTGGTTGCAATTGCGAATGCTGCGTGCGCTGCGACGGGAAATTAATATTATCCGTTCTTTAAGATTATGCTCGTTCGGCGGTGCCCATCACTTTGCACATGTTGGTGTCTTCCCCTTTTGGTCCGCTTCTTGCCTGTTGACGGTCATCGGCTCAACGTGCAACCCCGACATCGCTGCGTGCTGTCAAGAATCGGGGACAGCTGATTGCTACGGACTGTCGCTACGAGCTGTGCATTTAATTTCTCGTGTTCTGATATCTACCGTTACTTTAACGAAATGACGAGGTTTCGTGTACATATGTTTGCCCAATGTTTGCCCTATCTCCTTATAGTGCATCTTCATTCTGTCTGTTCTCTTCCACTGTCATCCGCTCCGAATCGCGGTGCATTCCTGTGCTCAGCCGTGCATCCAAAATATCTCCAGCATCAGCTTCTTTCTCTCTCTCACTCCCACCGTGCCCGAGGTTCCCACCGTTATCACAGCTGTGGACTGCCGCCTGCGAGTCTTGGATTTTGCTCGTTTGGCGGTGCAATTGCCCCATTTATCATTGTCTCCTTTGGGCTTTCCTCTGGGTTCGTCCTGAAGGGCCCTTATCCTTCCCATTCGTGGACTGAATGGATCCCGGGGTTTTCAATTGAAGTTCCTCAGCTGACCACCCTTCTTTGTAGTTAATGATTTCCTCGCTCGGCTGTGCTATTTCCCCTCTCCTTTTGTGTTTCCTCAGCTCTGGCTCTTGGAGTAACCCCTTATATCCTCAATTTTCTACGCTATCTGACAACGGCTTTCCATTTGTGGGCGACCACCTGACCTACACGCAGTCTTTTCTTGACAGGACGCAGTTGCTTCTTATCAAGCCGGTGGGCCACGTACTCCTGCCTGTCGTGGACATATAAAGAGGTCTTTAATTTTGTTCGACTACGAATCTTCTGCCCACTTTCCGCGTCCTCAGTTCCCCACCCTGCAATATTCTCCTCCGAGAATAACTACGGCCGGATTTCGCCTCTGTGTACTGCTGGCTATCATTCGGACTTGAATTCCATGGCCAAATATCAAAACTCGCTGCTGAAGTGCTGCCAATCTCGGGTGTCTTCTGGTATCGCAGGAATTTTATAGCTTCCTCAACTAAGGCTTTCGTTGGCCCGGGGTCCGTGGATCAACCCAGGTTGAAACAAGATCATCGTCTGTACCACAGCTGGCTTCAAGTCATTGCACCTCTTTCGTTGCCAATTAGGTTTCCGGGCAAGAATCGTGCTGGGTATCAATTCCTTTTTGTACGTCAAACCATCTGTCTGATAACCCCCGTCACTCCTTTGCTCCCTGTTTTCGTGGTTGTTTCACCTTCTGGCACTCTTCAGACTGATGGAAAGATTTACTAGCCAAATATTTCTGCCGCCCTCCAGTGAGTCTCTTTACCATCAATCATTCCTCTCCTTTTTCGACGTTCAAACCATCCTTACGTTTTTGGCGCCGACAGGGGAGCTGGCTTTGTAGCATTCATATTTGTGGTTCGTTCCGAATCCATTCAATAAATAATTCTTTCCATTTCAACAAGAATATCCTGTGTGATGAACCTTTAAACATTTGCATCTATGTCCTTCATTGTGTAATTTGTGTTTTGAGTCTTCATAGAGATCTTGGATACCGGAGCGAAGCGGCGGTCAATCTTGTTTTTGTTAACGATGCACAAATTGTTCCGGCCCGGAGGTATCGGCGCGTCAAGGATCAAGAAGTTTGCACTGCCACAGCGCTTCTTTTCCCGCTGCCCACGCTCTCGCCGACACTTTCTTCTGCTCGCTTCCTGGCCACAAGGCGGACACGCCCGACTTGGTCTCTTCGATAAGCGCTTTTTTGAGTATGTGAGACAGTGCCGTGGCGTGCCCTGCCCCTAGCTGTCTCGTGATCGGGCTCCGTTCTATCGGAGTCGCGTTGTGGGGCTGGCGAGGCATTGGGTGAGAAGTAGGCGAGTCGGGCGTTGTCGGGCAATGAGAGTCGGTTTGTGTGCGGGAGTTGTTACCGATTGTTGCCGTCGGGCCCTCGAGGATCCTGAGCCGTCGAGTCGCCGTATTTCCCCCGTGCGGTGCATCATTATCGCCTCCTGCGCCTCACTCTTGCTTCCTGCATCTCTCGTCCGTGGGTGGTCTCGTTCTTCCCCATAATAACCTTCGCTCCTCGATGCTCTTGCTTTCTGTTCTCTTACTCCTTGATGGGACGGGCTTGCGGCTGGATACAGGCCACCTCTCGTCTACATGTTGCGCACTATATCGAAAGCGAGAGTAAACCGCAGCAGCCACTCGCCCAAATGATGCACGAACGCGAAAATGGCGACCCGTTCTCTGTGCCCGTCTCGCACCCCTACGCCACCCGCGCCCGCTCTCAATCCGTTGACGCGCCGTACCTCGCTGCCAACTCGAATGCGTTCCTTGCACCTGACGCATACAGAGACGACCCGGGCGCGGCACCGTCCTACCCGCTGTCTCGCCCAACAACTCCGGGCTGCTGCTCAGCTCACCCGCCCCTGGTCCGCGCCGCAGTACGAAGGGAAGGGGCAGATACATCGCCATCGGCCTCGCGGCCGTCCTCGTCGTCGCCGCCGCCGTCGTTCTCCCCATCTACTTCCTCGTCATCAAAAAACACTATAATGCCGCAGCAAAGAGCGCTAATGGGACAAGCAGCGGGCTGGGCGGGTAATCAACCGGTAAGGAGGTGCTGACTGGCGGGGACGGGAGCGTGATCGTGATGGAGAACAGGGCGAGTTTCGTGTATAATAATTCGTTTGGGGAGTATTGTGCGTGCGCTTTCTCTCTCCTATAAACGGTAGCATGCTGACGCACTCACAGGGCGCGCCTCCGCATCGAACCCCTTCCTCGACGGCGCGAAGCCGAACAGCTGGACGCCCGCGCTGAACGAGAGCTGGACGTGGGGCCAGGATCGCGTGTACAGCATTAATCTCGGCGGTGGTTTGTGTTGGAGCCGCGTGAGTGCTTCCTCCTCCGTGCATGGATTCTTTCCTCGGTGGCGCACGCGCTTTGGGCGTCGGCGTGAGCACCGTGTTTTCGTGCCTGTCTGTTTTCGTTTTTGGAAGGCGTTAGGCTCGGGTCTCTCCTTTGCTTCACGAGTCCGCCGCGCGTCGTTGCACGCGTAGTTGTTCTTTGCGACGTGTCTTGTCTCTGTTCCGCATCGTTTTTTGCGTCCGCGGGAGGTATGCGAGACAGTATGTACCGTGGCGTGCCCCTGCCCTGCCCCTGCCCCTAGCTCTCTCGTTATCGGGCTCCGTTTCTTCCGCGCTGCCCGTCATGATCGCGTGTCGTGCGGCGCCGTAGCGGAGTCGGGAGTCGCTTCGTGGGGAGACATTGAACGAGAGGTGGGCGAGTCGGGCGCTGTGGGCGTCGAGAGTTGGTGTGTGCGGGAGCATGTGGGGAGTTGTTGCCGTCGCCGTCGGGTCCTCGCGGATCGCGTGCACTGGGTGGTATTTGAAGTCGTCGAGTCGCTGTATTTCCCGCGTGCAGTGCGGCCATCGTCATCTAACCCTGCTCCTCACTCTTGTTTCCCTCTCGCATCTATCATCATTGGGTGGTCTCGACCTTCCCATACTCACACCTTTCCCTCATACTCACACGCACCCTCACTAACGCGTCCACGCAGTCATCACCCCCGCCCTCTTCCAGGCCTACCCCTCCGCGCCTGACGAGTGGACCCTCGCCACCCTCATGCGCGCAGACGGCACCCTCGAGGCCACCATGGAGGTGCATTATGATACCTTTATCGTAAGTCGCTTCTTGTGTATCTTTTTTTCTTTCTCCCTTCATTGCACGCTAACCCCTCCTTCCTTTCGCCCGCAGACCGAACAAGACATTGCGCAGATCGCGGGCGCGGGCCTTAATTGGGTGCGCGTGCCGATTCCGTTTTGGGCGATTAGGTGCGTTGCTTTACTTTGCTTTGAGGAGTGAGGGGTGAGAGGGGAGGAATGAGAGGGAAGGGGAGGGACGGGATGGGAGGGTGAGGCAGAAAGGAGTGGGGGAGAGGAGGACGGGTAGAAGAAGGGCGAGAAGAGGGCAGAGGCGGTGAGGCGGTGAGGCAAGAGGCAAGAGGGGTCGGGAGGGTGGGGGTGCGGCGGCGGTGCACGGTGTGCGGAGAGCCAGCAGAGCGAGGCGGGGTGACAGGGTGGTGGTTGTGTAGAGTGCGGTGAAGGAGAGGACAGAGACCGCGGGCTTCATGCGCGATTTGACTTTGGGCGGAGTTGGTGCGACTGCGCGAGTTAGGGAGGTGGTGAGGGGGTGGTGAGGCACCGTGGAGCGTCGAGGGCATGAGCTCGAGGCAGCGTGGGTAGAGGCTGCGAGGCAGCGCCGGAGGGACAAGTGAAGCGGAGGCGAGCGGCATGTACTAGGCGTGGGTGAGGTCGGGAAGCCGGCGTGGAGGTGGGGCAGCGCTGCGGGTGAGGCGAAGAGGCAGCGGCGAGGAGACGAGTGAGGAGAGAGAGTGGGGAGTGTGCTGCGAGCTGCGTGTGAGCAATGAGTGAAATAGAGAGGAGTGGAGGAGCGATGAGTGAATGGGGGAGGAGGCTGGAAAGAAGGATGTGTGCAGCGATGAGGAGGCGGAGCGGTGAGGAGCAGCGCAGCGGGGGCGAGCGCGTGCAGAAGCAGCGGCGAGGCGAGTGCGAAAAGTGAAGCAGAGACGAGGTGAGCAGCGCGACGGGGAGGGACGGAGGGTAGGGCAGCGACTCGACTCGACCGAGGCCGCGGGGCGCGAGGAGCCGTGAAGGAGTGAGGTGGCTTTCACCGTGGGCGTGTGGTCGCCGAAGCGCACGTCTCGAGAGATTGAGGACGCGCAGCGTGCGGAGGCGGCTCGAGAGGTCATGAGCCTGGGACCAGGCAGCAGCAGCAGCGAAGCACTCGTTGCATTCAGTGAGCCGCATACTCGTCCCCTTCCGCCGATTTACTACTTCATCCTTCATCCGCTTTTGTGGCCGTGGAGAACAGATACTAATGCTGACATCTTTCTTTCCTTTCGTTCCTTACAGCACATGGGCCGACGTCGGTGTCGACGCGACGGGCGCGCCGGTCGCAGAGCCATTCCTGGAGGGGGTGGCGTGGAAGTGAGTAGTGCTCTCTTCTCTCTTCTCTTCGCTCTCTGTATTTCATTTTGGTTTTGGTTTTGGTTTTGGCGGCGTGTATGAAATGAATGTGTATGCCTGTGCGGGCAGTGAGGGGAGAGCTCCATTCAGGCTGCACGTATTCATTCCGTGTGTGTCGTGGAGGGCGGAGACAAGGAAAGGTGTGGGGGAGTGAGAGAGGACCTGGCGCGGCTCGAGGTTGGGCGGGTGCGGTGGGCGGAGAACGAAACGAGGTGCTGCTCACGGAGGGAGGGACGCAGATGTGCGTCTGTGCGAGCCTGCTGGGGAGGAGAATCAGGTGGTGCAGCTGCGTCTCCCCCCTCAGATTCGATACGCGATACGCGAGATACTGCCCTGGCCCTAGTCGAGGATGTCGTACGAGTCGAGTCGCGGCGTGTCTTTCTTCCCGTGCGCGACTGTGCCCATATCTGCAGACCATGCCACTAACCTCCCGCACAGATACATCGTCCGCCTCTTCGGCTGGGCGCACAAGTACGGGATCCGTGTGAATCTGGATCTGCACACGGCGCCGGGATCGCAGAATTGTGCGTCCGTCTCTTCCCCTGCTCTTCCGCATCAGAAATATCCCGTACATGCCACGACTGGACGTGTGGCCGCATGAGCTGAGGCTCACTACACTGGCTGTCGTGTAGAGATGCATGAGCTCATCACGCTCTATACGCCTGATCATCTCCGGAGACGCGTGAGCTGACGCCCGCCGTTTTTGTGACTCGCTCCCCACGCCCTCCTTCCTCCTCCCCTCCCATACGTATTCCTCCGCCCTGCTTTTCCTCCCGCCTCCTCCCTGTCCTCCCTTCTCACTCCCTCCCTTCTCACTCGCTCGCTCCCTCTCGTTCCCCTTCCCTCCCTCTTACTCTCCCCCTTCCCTCCCTCGCAGCCGCCCGCCCCCTCCCTCACTGACGCTCCCGACCAGGCTACAACCACTCCGGCAAGCTCGGGCAGATCAACTTCCTCAACAGGCCCATGGGCTTCGCCAATGCGCAGCGCATGCTTGACTACATCTGCGTCATCACCGAGTTCATCACGCAGCCCGAGTATGATGCGAACCTCATTCCGATGTTTGGGATTGTGAATGAGGGTGCGTCCTATCTCCTGCTCCTACTCTTTCTATCTGTATCTACCACTCCCTCACCGCTCCACCTTATCTGTCACCGCGCTTGTCTCCCCTGTTAAGATACACGGGAAGGCAGAGAGAGAACGGATGAGGGAGGGGGATGAAGATGGTCATAATGATCATACTGACGCCTTACACAGCGTTCCTCCCCGACATCGGCCGCGACGTGCTCACCAGCTTGTACGTCTCCCCCGTCCCTCTCTGCTTTGCCTTCCCGTCTTCGCTAACGCATGCTCGCGCAGCTATCTCCAATCGCACAACATGATCCGTGGCATCATGGGCATCGGCGAAGGCCACGGGCCCTTCATCTCCATCCACGACGGTTTCCAGGGCGTCTCCTCTTGGGCTGGCTTCCTCCCCAGCTCAGACCGCATCATCCTCGACACGCACCCGTATTTTGCCTTTGACGGTCAGCCGAATGACGCGCCCCTCGCCACGGGGACGGGAGTAGGGGCGGTGAATGGGCTGGGAAGCGGCGGCATCTGGCCGAAGCAGGCGTGTACATCGTGGGCGGCGTCATTGAATACCAGGTGAGCATCGAGTGAAGACGCGATGGGCCCGAAAAGACAATGGGATTGCCTGTTTTGGGCGTGGATTACCTTTTTGGAACAAGCTGACGAAGTTTTGCAGTCGGGTGGCGTTTGGGGTGACGATTGCGGGCGAGTTCAGTAATGGGTATAATGACTGTGGGCTGTACCTCACGGGTGTGAACGGAACGCAGGCATTCGGTTAGTCGATCTTTTTGCCTTTCTCGTCTCGGCCACTGACACGTTTGCGCAGGCGGAAACTGCTCGCTCTTCATGGACGCGACCATGTGGAACGACCCCGTGAAGGCAGGTGTGGAGCAATTTGCACTCGCCTCGATGGATGCGACGCAGGATTGGTTCTTCTGGATGTGGAAGGTCCGTCTCTTCTTCCCTCCCCACCTCATACTGTCAATATTTAGGGATCTCCTGCAGATCGGCGCAGCCCTCAATGGCGTCGTGCAGTCCCCCCTCTGGTCCTATTCCCTCGGGCTCGAGAACGGCTTCATGCCCACCGACCCGCGCGACTCCATCGGCGTCTGCGCCGCGCTCAACGTCTCCAATGACCCCTTCAACAGCACCTTCCAGTCATGGCAGACCGGCGGCGCCGGTGCAGATACCATCGCGCCCTCGGACCTCCAGTCCTTTGGCGCCTGGCCGCCCTCCACGCTCTCAAGCATGACCATCGCGCCGACACTGCTGCCGACCTACACGCCCACCGTGGCGATCCCCAGCCTGACGTTCATCACGCCGACACCGAGCATAACTGCGGCGGCGAATGCGGGCGTGAGTGCGAGTGCGAACCGGGCAGACGCGGCCGCGGCGAGCATTACGGCGAGTGTGGGGAGCCAGTGGTTTGACACGCAGGATACGCTGTCGGTGATGACGCCCGTGGCGGGGTGCACGTACCCCGATGCATGGAGTGCGCTGAGCTCGAGGGTGCCGCCGCCGTGTACGGGGACAACGGTCGCGCGGTGAGCGTTAGCGTGCGCTTACTGTATGTGTATCGGCGCGGTGTGGTGCGGTTGTTTTCTAGAATGTATGATTTTTCCTTGGGCCCCCTGTCGGGCGCGACGCCTCGCGCACACACTCGCTTATACCCCTCTCGTTCAGTGTCTGTCTATCTATTTATCTATCCCTACACACTGTGTTTGTCTCCTCTTGCCTGGCCGGAGATGCGGAATTTTGTCCGAGACTATTGCAAATCCTGCACTCACTGCAAGGACAACAAGGCCCCTCGGCACAAGCCGTACGGTCTCCTCCGTCCACTTCCGGTTCCCCTCCGTCCTTGGCACTCCATTTCCATCGACTTTATCGAAAACCTTCCCTTCTCCAGTGAGTTTAACTGCATTTCTGTCATCATTGATCGTGCATCCAAGCAGGTTATCCTTTTCCCCTGCGATTTCCATATCACCTCCGTGCAACTCGCCCGGCATTTCCTTATTCACGTCTTTTCCAAACACGGAGTCCCAGCCCATGTCACTTCCAACCGTGGCACGGAATTCGTCTCCGCTTTCTTCCGCGCATTGGGCGAACTACTCAATATGCCCATGCACTTTACATCCAGCCACCATCCGGAGGCCGACGGACAGACGGAATGCATGAACCAAACCCTCGAACAGTACGTCCAGATGTATTGTGTGTATCAACAGGACGACTGGGCCGAGCTCCTTCCTCTCGGAGAGTTCGCACTCAACAACACTCCGAACACATCGACCGGTCCTCTGCCATGGGAGCAGAAAGGGGACACCCCCTGAACACATTCAGCTTGTATATGGTGTATCTCCATTCTTCACTAACAAGGGTTATCATTCGGCACTCACCTTTCACGAGACTATGATCCAGAGCAAGGATGTTGACAAAGCCCGAGACTACGTCTACGATCTCCAATCCATCCATGAATACCCCTGGTGCAACCTACTATTGCTACGGAACGTTACAAGGAAGTCACTGATAAAAAGCATCTTCCGGACCCGATCCTTGAGGTCGGAGATCATGTCTTTGTGTCGACCGAGTTCATTGCAACCACCCAGCCAATGGAGAAGTTCTCCGAGACGCACTTCGGACCATACGAAGTCATCGAGAAAACCTCCGGCGCGTCTGATCGAATCCGTCTTCCTAAAGCCCTTTCGCGCATTCACCCCGTTTTTCACATCTCAGTGCTAGAACCACATTTCCCGAATCCATTCCCCGGACGTAAACAAGTTCCACCCGGACCGGTCGAGATTATCGACAGAGACAAACATTTCGAACTATCAACGATACTTGACTCCAAGATCGACCGGTGTTACCGTCATTGTCCGCTCCGGTACTATGTCGAATGGCTTGGATGGTCTTCGACCGGACAACAGTACCAGTGGGTTCCGGCCTTCGATTTGGATGCTCCGGAGCTCTTGGCAGAGTTTCACGAGCGATATCCGGACAAGCCCGGACCTGAATGGGAACGACTTTGAGCTTCTGGCTCCAGTCACATCCCTCTGGTCTTACTCCGTCTCGTCGGCGACTCTACGCGCTTCATGACCAAGAAAACATTTATTTCGGACTCAAGAAATTATTCTACAAATGTCCATTTTTGATTTACAGTCGTTCGTACTTTAATCATTCATTTTCCCCTCCTCCGGCCTGCGATTCCTCCAGCTCCTTCGGCTCCGGCTCCGGCTGCGTGCCCGAACCACTTGCGACCGGCTCCTCGTCATCGAACATCTCGTAGACGATTTGGCCGCCGTCGTTCCGGGTGAGCCGATAACCATCAAGTTCGCTTCCGTCCGAAAGCGCTACAAGGGGGATCCGATTCTCCTCCTCCTCCTGCTTCCCCTTGGCCACCTGCGCGTTCGCGTCCTCCAGGACCGCGCTCTGCTTCGCTTAGAGCCGGCAAATACTTTCGTCAATGGCCGCCACTTTCTTCTTCGCCTCCTCAACCTTCTCCGGTGCTTCCTTCTTCTTCTTCGTCCGACTTGCCGAGAGCTCCAGCATGTGGCGCTTGTACTCCGTGTCCGACATACCAAGCGCTGCGCCTCGTTCCTCCTTGACCTTCGGCTCCAGCGGAACGGGTTGGACGAATTCACCGGGAGCCACCTCCACGAATGGACCAACCTCGGCTGAGGTGTGAGTGGGCTCCGGCTCTGGTCCGTACACCGGACCATCCACCTCCATCTCCTCCGTCCCGCCTTGTGTGTCCGGTTCCTCCGGACGTCCGATGTCCTCCGCCGATGGCATTTCTTTGTCCTCCGGCTCGTCTTCGCTCTCCGGATCGCCTCTCCCATCCACTTCATCGTCGTCCGGTCCCTCCGAGTCATGAATGAACGCAGCCTTCTGGTTCCAAATCCATTTCTTGATGTCGTCAGTTGGTGGTGGGGTTGGTGTGTCCTCGAGAGAGACTCCGATCTCCTCGAGGTACTCGCAAGAGGGAAGGTCCTCCCGACCTCTCCACAAATTCCGTGCCCACATCTTCAGCAGCTTGCGGTCCATCTCCCGCGCGGCTTCAAGTCGAAAAACTTGCTGCTGGGTTTCCTCCAGCAGGTTGCAGATGTCGTCCATCCGGGTCCGACGTGAGGCCGGAATCTCCAGCTCCGTCCGTCCTCGGGTTGTGGTCGACTTCCCCTGCGTGGCCTTCACGCGCGCCGGTTTCACCTTCGAACGTCAGACCGTACTCTCCGGCATGAGCGGACACTTGATCTTCTTGCGCCGGCATTCACGGCACACACGGATGTTGTCGTCGTGCGCGACCTTGCACTCGATCCCGTGGTTGTGGCAATTTTCACATGCTAATAATCAATTAATCCGGAATCCAAAGAATTTTGAGCAGGCAAATCCATCACTTACCTTCTATCGCCAAAAACCACTCAATATCCTCCTCCTTCACCTTCTTGCGTGGTTTCCGGTCGCCGTCCGCCTTCTTCTTCCTCTTCCCGCTCGTCTCCGGCTCCGTGCTCAAGTCGTCCGGACCGAGCCGCTCGTCCGGAATGTCCTTCGCATCTGGAGAATCCGCTTGACGGAGTATGTCCGTGAGCTCCACGTAGTCGAAGTCGGTGGCCGTGCCTTCCATGATACGGATGCATAGGCCGCAGGCCTTCGCGCACAGTTCCGCCGCCGTTCGTTCTTCGGCCGCCATTTCCTCCTCATACTCCTGGAGACGGGCTGCGTACCTCCGGTTCTGCTCTTCCACTTCCGCCCACGCTTTCCGATCCTCGGGCGACATCGCCGCCAATTCTGCCTCCCTCAACTCCGCAGCAGCGCCTCTTTTGCGCGCTTCCTCCTTCCGTTCCTCCTCCTCTCGGGCGTCCCTGTCCGGCGTTGTCTCTCAGTTCTTCCCTTTACCCCTGGTCGGTGGTGGCGGTGGTGTGCTGTCACAGCTGGGGACAGTAGACATGGTGGAGAGGGGAAGAGAAAAAGTTGTTGTTCCCTTAGCAACGTTCTCACCGTCATGTGCTGCCACGTACATTTCCATTCCCACACGTCATCGAGTCATTCTTTCAGTCATTCATTCATTCCGGTCTGTATTCCTTTCGGTTCCGCTGTTCCTTGGGGGCAAGGAACCCTAAGAGGGGGATACTGTTACGACCATGCAAACTCCTACACCATCCGGCTCTGTCCAGACTTCCTCCGTTCTCCGTCCGGATCCTCGGACCCAACTCCGCTATCTTCCGGATGTGTCATCCGAACTTCGGCTCGTGTCCGTCTCACTCGCTGTTGCGTCCGGCCTTGGTCGTTGACTCACGCCCTCGGGGTTTTTATGCAATGATGATTTACTGAGTGTTTCCCCTTCTCTGACCATATGACTTATGCCCCACATGTATTCCTTATTGTCTTTATTGTCTTTGCTTATTCCTATTGTCTTTACTTCTCCGAACATATCCGGACTATCTCCATACTTAGTATAAATACATACTTACTTCGGATGTAACCTCAGTTGATAAATAACGTGCTTTGCCTCCGCATTGCTCCGTCATCCGACCTCTGTCATATTCTCTATCCGACCTTTGGAGCCAAGTTAATTGGTGTACCCTTATACTCTTGTGGTATCGCTTTACATCTGGACCTTCGTCCGGCCCCCAACACTTTGTTCGGCCATCCGTCCTTCCGGCCATCCATCCTTCCGGCCCTTCCGGCCGTTTCCTTTTCTTTCCGGACACGGATATAACACATCCTTAAATGTGGGATTGCATCCTCAAATGCGTGATTCCACACCCAAATGCCAGATTCCATACCTGCCCACCCCGAATTCCCTGCCAAATGCCGGATTCCACACCTGCCCACCCGGAATTCCCTGCGAAATACGGGATTCCAGACCTGCCCCCTGCCAAATGCCGGATTCCAACGGGATTTCCTTTTTAGGGTGATTTGTAAGCTGATGGAATCCGGCACCGGATTCCTCGATGAGAATATTAGGCTCGCTCCCATTCCACTGGGAGTTGTATCACATCCAGTATATTTTCTCTTTTTACGAAGTACTTACACGACTCTTCGCGGCGCGCGCCTGTATATCTAGCTAGTAATATCTCTCATGTCATGTAGATAAGATTGCGGGGATTTCCCCAAATGGACATCATCTTTCTACTCGAACCTTCACATTGAAAGCCACCGCACTTACCTAGCCCTCTTAACGGCAGGCAAGCTTGGAGGCCCAGCCATGAAGGTAAGTAGTCCCTTTCTCTGTCTCGCTGACCGCTCGTCCCGTAGGTTCGTAGTAGCTTAGCTTCTATCCCGAGTTTGTACGATGGTATAAATCTATAATAAAAAAGCAACAGCGGAATCATGGTTTGGGGTTGATACCTATTGTCAGAATCAAAGACGAAAAAGACTTCAAGAAACAACAATGCCAGGGCTTTTAGCTCGAGTCGAACGAGCGAAGTCTACCATCAATTTGATTTCCGACCATCAACATCATTGGTTGCAGATGCGCTCCGGCGCTACCAAGCCCTCCCCTCATATCTGTATGGCGTGTGAGTCTGTTAGGTTTGCAACAGGTTCAAGAGAGAAAAAATCAGTCAACCCCAATCCATGGCTTAGGCTTGAGTCGAACGAGTGAAGTTCGCCATCAACAAGACATAGTTGGGTGCAGATGCGCTCAGGCGCTACCAAGCCTTTTTGGTGGATTTCTGCGCTAGACGAAAGTTGGTGAGTTGTGTGAGAAAGTCAAGACAAAAATCATTCGACACTTCCTCCTGGCTTAGGCTCGAGTCGAACGAGCAAAATCCGTCGGTGCTTTCTCATTGAGGACCATTGAACACAGGCGCTCTCCGAGCACTACCAAGGCCTACAGCTCATACCTGGACCAGGTATAAATAAGTTGAGGAGTTTTCGAGATTTCGGAATAACCAGAATACAGTGTCTGCAAAGGTCCATGGCCTGGTCGAGTCGTGTACATGAAGAGAGCTGCCACGGAAAGCAGATGCACCCTGGCGCGACCAAGAATTTCTGGTAGAGGACTGGACCGGGGATACATTTGGTTAGTTGGCGAGAATTCAGCGCAAAAAAAGTGACTCAATGACAACGCATGGCTCGAGCCCGAGTCGAACGAGCAAGTCTGCTGGTAGCTCAGAGAAGAGCTGTGATGAATTGCAGATGCGCCCTGGCGCCACCAAGCCTTACAGGTTATATCTGGACCCTATATAAGTTGGTTAGCTTTGCGAGATTCGGCGCAAAAAGAACACTGTGCACGGCCTGGCCTCAAGTCGAACGAGCAAACTCAACGTCATATAATATTTAACACGGAGACATTACATGGGGTGCGGACGCGCTCCAAGCGCTACTAGGCCTCTGTGAAGAATATGTGCGCATAGGTAAGTTGCTTAGTTTTTGCCCAGTTCCAGGAGAGAAAAAAATACACATTTTGCCTTTATACTTCCCGTTTCCATCCTGACCCCGAAGGCGATGAATCGCTTCGATATCTTGAGTTTAAAATGATTGGAGGCCATTGACGCGTCGAAACACGTCGATAACACTGGAAAGATGGTGGTATGGGGAAAGGCGTGTCTGGTCACCTGACACTTTGATTGGAATCAACACCAGGCCTTCAAGTTTGCTCTCGACTTCCAGACTTGGTTCTTTTGTTCTAGAGGATCACTCGCTGTAAAGTGCAGCAAATGCAGAACTAGTACTCTACCTCTCTTCTACCAAGTACATTGCCTTCAGCAGTGGCAATGACGGATTCACTGTGATTCTGGGGACGACGACTCGGACGCAATAACCTTGCATCCGAAGATCCTTGTGCTGCTCGAAGGTCCCTTTCTCATTTTGGGACCTTTTCAGTTGAGTTCCTTTGCCCTACACATGGCCGCATCCTTCCGAGATACTGCCCAAAACTCTGCAGCCACGCTGCATGTTTCTACGCTTCTTCTGTATGGACCTCGGCCTTTGCACTCGCTCTCGATTCATGTAACACATTTTTTTTACGATTTTCTGCGCTGTCTTGCTTACAATCGTCCAGCAGTTCCAACCCGCCTGAGCTCACCACAGCGCCAAGCAAGCCTGTGAATGAGATGCGCCGCCTCGCCGCGTCCCCTCTCAAGAAGCCCGCCCACGACCCACTGGTGTCGTCCCGGCGCGTTATTGCCCTGGCCTTTTATGTGGAGACCGCCGCGCCTGCTGCCTGCACCAGCGCCTCTGTGCGGTGATCATGAAGAATGGAATTGAGGGCGCCCGCTGGCGCTGTAACGTCTGCCGCGCGCCACTCTCTTACGACAGGGACAAACGTTCGCGCACCTTCGAACATCCACCCCCTCATCACGTACAAACCTCGCTACAAACCTCGCCTCTGGGCATACCACTCCCAAGCGTATTTCTCTACACACGGTGCCCTGATCGCTCTCGCCCTCAAGCCGGGTCTTCCTTGACCAGCGATCGTCTTCTCCTTGGGCGGGAGGTTTGCTCGAGGAGGCAGGCTTCGGTTTCGCCCGGCGCTCGGTGGAGCCCGGAGGTGGAGATGTTGCCCCAAGATACCACTGCACCTCATTCAGCGCTCAGGAGGGGGTGGGGCTCGCCCGCGCCTGAGCTGTCGAGCGCGTGTGGGAGGTAGTGGTGATGCCGGTGGATCGATTGGCGGGTCGGGCTCCGGAATTAGAGAGAGGATGGCGCGAGATGGAGGTTGTGCTGGAGATGCCGAAACACTGTACATTTTCTCTCTCTCTTCCCTCTAGTGCCCCTCGCCCCTCGCCCTCTCTCCTCTCTCTTCACGCTTTCCTTCCTTCTGTCCTTACATTTTTGATATCGATTCTCACAGACACCTGGAGCTCCACGCTCTTCCTCCACTCCTAGTGCTGACTGCGGCCTTCAAGAGCAAGAGCAAGCTGACAAGCGCTGCGCTCGTGGTCGGAGGAGGACAAAAGCGCGAGGTCCATGGTCATAGAGGTGTATATGTCAGCGGTGAGTTTTTCACTTCCTCTCCATCTTTCTAGTCCCCCGTGCACTGTGACGGTCCTACTTCTTCCTTATATCCTTCCTCTATCGTATCCTCCTTACGTCCTCGGTTCCTCGTCAGTCCCGCCCTCTTCCCTCCTCCATCTCGCGCGCCATGCAGAGCATTCCTTTCCTGTCTTCTCTCCTCCCGCTCCCGCTGCTCGCGTCCTCCTTCGTTACCATCCTCCCCCCTTCCCCCGTATATCAACTCGAGCATCCTCGGGTCATCCGCCCGGCCCCGCTCCCCCCTCCTGCGTCTCCAGCTCTCCCCTGCTCGTCCTCGCTATACCCCTTTGCTCCTCCATCTTTCCTCTCCTCAATCGTTCTGCTCCTCCCTGCCCTCATCCATATGCTTATCCGTCTTTTTGCAGTCCGTCGACCCCTCGGATGATCGCCCCACCACGGAGCACGTCATTCATTCAACCCTCGTCATCATCGGCGACCCTGATGATGCAACGGTAGCCGGAGTGTGCAGCATGGCGGGAGTGCGCGTGTCCTAGGCGCTGCGATGCGTTGTCTCCGCCGAGCACGCGTACTTTACTCGACTGAGCATCGTCCTCATCCGCGGCGTTGAGGCTTGAAGATGCAATGGATCTGGGGTGGCAGCATAGCGGGAGTGTGCGCGTCCTTGGCCGCGCATCTGCTGCGTGACGATGCGTTGTGCGGCTCCGTGGCGTATTTGTCTCCGCCAAGCACGCGTGCTTTACTCGACCCAGCAGCGTCGTCATCTGCGGCATCGAGGCTTGAAGACGCGGCGGATCCGGAATGTGCAGCAGGGAGGTCCTACACGCTGGGTACTGCTGTGCGACAATGCGTCGTGCGGCTCCGTGGCGGCGTTCGTCTCCGCCGAGTATGCGCACTTTACTCGACGGAGCATTGTCGTCATCTGCGGCGTCGAGGCTTGAAGACACAGCGGTATAAAAGCTTTTTTCAATGCAAAATATAAGGTTGAGATGCAAACATTGAGGTTGAGCACAGATAGCAGGTTGAGCACTGAGGTTACATGATTTTAGCAGGTTGAGCTTGTAGATCTGAGGTTATAATTGGTGATTGGGAGGTTGAGCATGCAGTACGAGATTATGGACATAAAGCCCTGAGGTTGCAGTTTGAGGTTGAGAACAAGAATTATGAGGGTTGGGACGAGATCTGCTAGGTTTAGTACAAGACTTGAGTAGTTGAGCATGCAGAACAACAATTCAGAGAATTAACATTTTTTGGCATTCTATCATGGTCAAACCATGGTTGGACCATGGTTCAATCATGGTCAAATGCAATCAAAATCATGTTATTCCAGCCAATGGCAGCATTTTCCTTCATTTGACCACCATTAACTGCAGTCATCCTTGATCTGCCATCAATAACTACGATCATTCTTGATCTGCCACCTGTCATCCATAGTTTACCATTATTAACTGCAGTTTACTATTGTTCCATAGACTCGTTACCAGTCTGCTTACAATGAGCAAAAAATGTGGCGAGCACTTTGCTGTAAGCAGACTGGTACATCTCGGACCAAACAAAAGGGCTGGGCCCGGAGTTTCAAATTGTGGCGGTGCCGATCTCGGCATCACTTGGCTTTTCCGCTACCCTCACCTTACGCGCTCTATTTCTTTTCCCTCTACTCCGTTTCACTCAAACTCTTGCAGACACCACCTTCGACATTACCAGCGCGTATCCGACCGCTTAAACACCCCAATTGACCGGTCTTTGACCCCGGGAAAGCAAGTACCGCCTGCTGGAGGTCGATAATTATCGCGCGGGATTCTGGAGCTTCAATTGGGACGGATTTTGGCCACGGTGAGTACCAATCATGTTTCCTATTGGCTCTGTGCTCTTTTCGTGGTTTGGATGCCACGCTCACGCTTTCAATCAATACCCAAGTCACCTGGACCCGACGCGCTCACTTTAGATGCTCCATTTCTCTTCCATCGGCTTCTCCTCGCTTCACACCTTCCACGCGGTACTTGCGACATCACCGGTGCGTAGTCAAAGGCTCAACACCGGCTCACTGCCCGCTTGAGGCGATGGATTCGATTCCCTTGCCGATGTCTCAATCTGCCCTGGATGGATTCCAAACTTTACCTTTTCTCAGCCCTTCAAGAATGGCGCGACGCTGTCCATACCCGTGACCTTGTCGCCAGAAACTCCCCTTCATCATACATTTTATACGACAACCCCATCGCGCAATTAGCTCGAGCCGTCTCTGGATCCTTCCGAATCCCGAACGATGTAACCGACTTTCTGGGAGAGACTCCAGAGTGGCACGCAAGATATGCACTCGAAATTGTGACCATTATTCGGCAGCATGACCTCACCGTTCTGCCAGCGCGTCGAAGGCGAGACGCGAGCTCTAGTTCCGGGTCATCCGATTCAGAAACAAGCCGGAGCTCTAATAGTTCAAGCGAATGGGATTCGAACGGCGATGAAATACCGACACAAGAGGACTTTGGGACTGTAATATCCGCCGCATCCTTACACTCCTCCCCCTCTTCCTCCCTTGCCAGCAGCCCGACGGACCCCCCGGCTGTAAGCTCATCCGGACGACCGCTTCGTCAATCGGCAATAAATTATAAGGTAGCTGGAATTGCGGAACAAATGGTTAAGAAAAAAAGGGTGTAGAAGTAAATATACCATCCAAGCTTTCGCAGACAATATCAAGTTCCGTTCACCCATTTGTTATACACTTTGCCCCAGGCTTTGAGACCAGTCGTACGCAAAGTATCGGCGCCTGTTTGAATAATATCAACCGTCCTTCGCTCGGTAACACGACGACCAGATACGTGAGGACGGCGCACCGCGCAAAGCGTAAACAATCTGTGCAGTGCCCGTTTGGACCTTCGGGGGAGCCAAGAAGGTGCGCTGCTCAACATGCACGGAAAGGCCGATGTGGGTGTTATCCCAACTTATCGCGTGGCCGCTTCTGGCTGCTAACTGAGCACGTCGCATTTGTCCGTTTGCTAATGCCGAGTGTGTCGTCTTAACAGAATTGTAGGAAAGATTCATTCCGGCGTGTGCGAGGGTGTCGACGACTTTGCGGGGCATACCTGAGCTGAGGAAATATAAGCTACAAGGAATAGCGCAAAGATTATTATTTTGGGATCGGGTCTTGGCTAGCTGCGCCTGTATCATCGTAACGAGCTAGGGTATAGTTAGCCAGTGTCAATATATGAATGAGATTTACAACAGGCTCGGGATCCTTCACGGTATTCTCTTTGGCTGCGCGGGGTGTTTGAACCGCAGTGAGAAGGATCCGACGCAGCTTCGGTGTGTGTTCGCGACAAAGTTCGGTTACGTCCCGTTCAAAATTGAATTCTAGAAGCGATTCGGGGGTGACCTCACTGGTAGAACATCGGAAATGACTGCTGAGGTTGTCCATTTCGCGATGCACTTCACGCAAAAGTGGGTCTAAACCGAATTTGCTCTCGATCCACGCGTCAAGCTTCTTTCGGCCGCGCTTGTCCTGGGAAACGAGATTGAGCAAATTCAAGGCCTTTGCTTCGATAGAACCCGTCAGCATTATCGCGATAGACATCCTGTGGCACAAGAAGGGTTGTAAGCAGTTCGATGGGTGACAACCGCATGTCCTTTAAGATTTGCACTATCGACAAGATTTAGGCCTCTAGAGGTATTGTATGGGTGGCGTACATCCACGTTAGAGCGCATGGAAACTCGTGGGCGTTTGGGACAGCGCCAGCACCGGGGTTATCTGACATCATCGTGCCTGGCTGCTCCTTCACGATCACGGTATTCTAGGCGTATTTCGGAGCTGCTGAGCCTTTGACTACGCACCGGTGATGTCGCAAGTACCGCGTGGAAGGTGTGAAGCGAGGAGAAGCCGATGGAAGAGAAATGGAGCATCTAAAGTGAGCGCGTCGGGTCCAGGTGACTTGGGTATTGATTGAAAGCGTGAGCGTGGCATCCAAACCACGAAAAGAGCACAGAGCCAATAGGAAACATGATTGGTACTCACCGTGGCCAAAATCCGTCCCAATTGAAGCTCCAGAATCCCGCGCGATAATTATCGACCTCCAGCAGGCGGTACTTGCTTTCCCGGGGTCAAAGACCGGTCAATTGGGGTGTTTAAGCGGTCGGATACGCGCTGGTAATGTCGAAGGTGGTGTCTGCAAGAGTTTGAGTGAAACGGAGTAGAGGGAAAAGAAATAGAGCGCGTAAGGTGAGGGTAGCGGAAAAGCCAAGTGATGTCGAGATCGGCACCGCCACAATTTGAAACTCCGGGCCCAGCCCTTTTGTTTGGTCCGAGATGTACCAGTCTGCTTACAGCAAAGTGCTCGCCACATTTTTTGCTCATTGTAAGCAGACTGGTAACGAGTCTAATTGTTCCACATGATTTCTGTCGATTTCCAATCGAAATTCAAAATACATCAGGGTATAATACATGAACACAAGACACGCCTTCGCTTCGCTCCGGCATAAATGCAGGCGGCCGCAGTTGAAGGACCACCAACCCTAAAATGCTGAAGCCCAAATGACTTTGGTAGATCCGCGGTCATTGGTTGGCATTGTAAGAGGAAAGCGGACAAAATTATTTCATTAAAGTATCTACATAAAAACATCTGTGCCATAATCATGTCCGAGATCAACACGCGATTCCCGAGGTTATCCGCCGAAACTGCAGGCTCTGGTGCAAAAGAGATTTGTGAGTCAATGGAGGATGACTGGTAGAGAGATGAGGATACCTCCATGAACGAATACAGGCGAGGGAACCACGGCTTGATAAGAGACAGAAATTTGAACTGTGTTACGTTGCCATTGAACCGCTTCAATATCAGCCTCGAGCCCAAGCACATAGAGAGTTGATTTGATACGTATGTGGAGCTTTCAAAAATTCACTGAAAATTGCGGCGTGGGTGTAGGCATGCCGTGCGACTTGGACAGGAACGGGTCGAGACTACAGAGAACCGTTTAGCATCGATGAGGTAACGCACCAGCGGCCCATTTTATCCCTCACGGGAAGTCCAGAACATCTAGATCTACGAGAGGTTTGTAGTTCTCAGACGTGCCGAGGATTCGCTTCGACTGGATGGCATGGTGTGCCCACCTAGTAGAACGTTAGCGGGAGCGTGGACCCACCCAAGCTCAACAGAAAGATGTTATCAAATGTAATGTGTAGGATGATAGGACGTGATCAGACGCCGTGTCCCTAACACTTCGGTTCGCTCATAGGACCGGGAAAAATTCAACAGAACATCATACACGTAGGGGACACGTTTGGAGCCTGCGCGCCCACATCGGCAGTGGAGAGTGAATTTGACCGTCCAGAACGATGCCGAGGCATTATGTGTCGTACCGAGTCAGCGGTGTTGAAAAGGATATTGAGCAGGAACTCACCACCGCGTAGCAGCTTGTTCCCGGGACCCCGAAATGACCGATCCAATCATGTAGGACTCGAGAAGCAACCATTCAAGTGTCTAGCGTACGCACGCAGGTGAACATTGAATATGAAGGTTCGTGCCACGCTAAATCGAGGACCATGTGAGCGCTGGGTTAGAGGAGATAAAGATGAGTGACTCCAGCCTGCGAGAACGTATCAGCGACGCCTTGGACTGCGCGGCGGAACACACCACGACGCCGACATGCAGGCAGATCATGGCGGGACGTCGGCGACGTCGGCATGGCTTGAGTCGAGTTCACAGCGAACTTTGTGAATGTTACTTCAGAGGAGATCGTGCTCTGCATTCCGCAATGAAATATGGACCAAGAAATCAAGAGTAATTACTGACCTGCCACCACTGATTTGGTCGAACCGACGCCCGAGGCCGACGCTGTGGGGATATCCTGCTTTGCGTGCTAAATGTCAAAGATTCATGGTTCAAGTGCAAAAGAAAACGTGCCAGGTGAGCATCGCATCCGAAGCATGTCTTGCGGTCCTGGCCCCGTTACCATCATTATTCAAATCACCTCAATCATTTCATCGTTTAAGACTCACCTGGTGCATCGCGAGGGGGAAGGGCGGCGATGCTCGACATTGAAACCGCCCAGGAAAATCCACGCAGGGCAGGAATGGATAGGAACGATGCCGGACTATCCAAGCAAAGATTGAGAACGAAATGCCCATTGTGGTATCTTGCGGGCGGGCTGAATCTCGCGGGTGATCGGCGGCTCTGCGGAAATCGTGAGTCTGAATACTTCCCTCGATCTAACAATATCGCAAACCCGGACGGACCGGAACGGGCTCATCAGAAAACAATTTGGAATAGGGAAGAAGAAACGAAGCGAAACCACTGCGTTCTCAACCTCTTGCGATTTCAGTCTTGTGTTGTTCATTTGGAATGAGGCTGGTCATTGTGGTTGCGGACGGAGTGCAGAGAAACCCGGACAAACAGGGAGACAGAGATGCGAAGGACGATTGGAGTAGCCGAGGCAGAAGAAATTGGGTTGTTGAAGGGACGTTGAACGGGACAGCGCTCATCTGTTCAGCACGGAAGCCCAGGCGCTGGAATGGCTCGGATGGCTTAACATCTTGCTGTGCCTTGATAAGCTACTGCTCCGAGACACGGGAAGTCTTGCGCATGGAGTTAAGTTTCGAGGAACAGCCGAACCTGCGTTAACAGATGGCTCGAGCCTTGAAGCGTAGTTGCAGCTGAGTATAGTAATCCTCAGTCCTTCTTGATGTTTGCACGGACATGCTGCACTTGACCTATGCAAGGACTCGCTGCGAAAGAAGGCTTGAAGACGGTGCGGGAGGGCGGGGCGATGATAGGGAGAAGCAACGTGCAAGATTAGAGAAGCCACCCTTTTCAGTGGGTCTTGAGTGGCCCATCATGAACCAGATCCTTGGAACAGCACGTCATACGGTGGAGTTAGCAAGCTAAAATGAGATTTGGGAGGATGGCGTCTGAAAATAAGTATGAGAAAATCACATCCTAAATGAGCAGGCTCGGAACCAAAGAAAGGGTGGTGATTTTTGAACATGTACATACAGATTGAAAGCATCTGCTTAAGATACGAAAAGGTATGAGGTATGTGGTGCGGTTAAAATGGGATGCTGCGTCATCGCACAGCTCGAGAGTTAATTTCGAAGCCTCGGGGCAACTTCTCTCGGTTGAACTCAAGCTGAACTTGAAGCTCAACCGAAATGGCGAAGCGGGAAGAAATACAATGGCAGGGATATATCGTGCGATTTGAGACTTTCTTCATAGGGGTTAATTGCTGTGAGAACTGATAGTGATCTGAGACGCTCGGGAATTGGCGGGCGCCCAGTGACGTGATATTCGTACCTCGGGAAATGGCGCAGTGTGAGAGAAAAAGAAGAACGTTAACAGACGCACATAAAATCAGTGCATCTGCTTAAGATATGAGCAATATGAGTAATCGAACGGGCCTCTTGAGTTGAAAGCCACGGTGAAGGGGCAGTATATGGCGAGAGCAGAGATGATGGGCGTAACAAAGGAAATAATGGGGGAGCGGTGCGTTATGAGAGGGTCTTGAGCGGCTGATCGGCGATGTTGAAACTAAACCGTGCCCTAATTCTCGAAGCGCTAATCTGTCATTGATCAGCTGCTGAGCTCCCAAATAAAAAGGAATTCCCTCATCGGGGTTACAGGCTGTTAAGTAGTGTGGCTGTTGGTGAGAATTGAGAGCCGATAATGATCTGAGAAGGTCGGGAACTGGCGGGCGCCCAGTGGCGTGCGAAAACAAACATGTACACACTGATTCGTAGGACCTCGATAATATACAAGTAATGAGCAAGTGCTTGGCTCCAAAGTAATATAATATCACCATCTTCAGCACTTCCAATGAGATGTGAAAATGAGTTATACAAATCAGTTGCCTCCTCTTCTGTGAGAGTTCCCACAGGATGCTGTACAATGACCTGGCTGAGATCAGGAGGGGGTCCAGTGTGGCCTACCCAAGAGCTTGAGCCTTCTGTGGTAGAATTATTCTGGGCCTGTGAGTGGAGGATATTATCGTCGCGAAGGCCCTGCCAGTCGATTCCATACACCTCCAATTTTTCTTCGCCGAGATCCTCTTCTTCCTGAGGAAGATGATCTCCGTGAACACCATTGACATACATATTGAAAACAAATATGTCAGTGGGGGACCAATTAGTCCCATTCCGAATCTGAATGCAGTGCTGGTTCCACGACTCGGCAAAGAAAGTAAGTTGGGTATTGATTGTGCCGAGGAAAAGGAGATGTAAAGGCCAGATATGAGCAACATTGTTGATGTCAAGCCCATACCAAACTTCTAGCCAGGTAAAATGATCGCCCCATGTTGCACTGACCTGGGCCGTGACATCGACCCAGAGTCGCTCAATACGAACATTATGAATGCTTCTAAAGAGTAGAAATCAGTCCAGAAACAAAAAGCAGTTGTGGATTGAGCTACCTTCCCCATATATAAGAGCCTCTGCGAGTCCCACAGTGGTTTTCCATCCAGGCAGCAACATATAGATTTTCTGCACCATGGTCCCCGCGCATCCGGGATGGGACACCATACACATTTGCAGCATTCAGAAATAGCTCCAAAACTGTATCAGCTGTATTTTGCTTGCCCGCAGGCCTGTGATAAGGTGTGAATACCCATCAATGAAGCCATGGATAACAATGCCCCAGTGAATCAGACCTAGCCCCAGAAACATGAAAAAATCAATATGCTAAAGGAACGGAAAAACTCACCATGCTGGCCATCATGGTGCCAGAGGGAATTCGGACCAAGGACATAATATTCACATCAACAGATACAGATGCACTCAAATATCCGCTGCACTGGGTCAATGCGAAGCAGGGACTGGCGAATCTGCTCGATTGCAACATGATGGCCAAGTCGACAAAGCATTCCATTGAGCATGCTAAGGCCTACCCACCGGTAATGAGCCCGCAAGTGGAGGAGAAGCATACCCAGGTCATCATCAGAGATGTCGGACATAGGACCAGTAAAAGAAGCCGTCAGCTGAGATGAAGCTGCTAACTCTTCAACCTCGGCAGGAAAGTCGCCAGATGGAATGGGAAGATCAGGATCAAGAATATCATTGTTTGTGGGATCAGCATTGACGGAAGCAAAAAAGGGCATCAGTTTGGTCGAAAGGACTTTGCTGTGGCTCGGCAATGGATAGCTTGATTCTGCATCATGTTGAAGAAATTGCTCCTCCATGATTGAAACCCTCGCCTCAGCTACCATGTTTGCAAATTCATCGATATCATCACTGAGTCGCTCAATGACAATCACATCAGTATGGCTTCCAACCATATCACTGACTGCATTCTGAAAGCGTTGGTAGTGGGTCCAGAAAGCATTTAGCAGCACTTCCTGAGTAAATGGAGCAAGTTGTGGAATGTCCATAAGCAACGAATGAGACAAGCTTGTTACTGGTGACTGTGACTGGCTGTCACACTTCTTTGCTTCTGCCACATCGCTGAGGCTCTGGCAGCCTCCTCGCCAGGTATTTCACATTGGCCAATCAAGTTATTAATCTTATCAATTTCTTAGCTTTGAAAGTCAGTTCCCATGTTGTTGTGAAACAGCATGGTGTCCCTGACATTAGCCATGTGTTCACTGGTGTCTCTTTCCCTCCATCTTTCCTCGTTGAGCATGGGAAATCCCGATCAACAACCATCTCAGCTTTAATTATATGCTTTCGGTCCCATCTCGCTGGCCCTCTTGCCACTTGTCATATTAACCCCACAATTTTGGCAATTTTACAAGGCTTGCATCCTCTTGCTGTTAAAATTGAGGTGTCAACAGGCCGAACCCTCGATTTTGCTGAAGAAACCTTTCGGGACTTCCAAAATGGGTTCAGGGAACTGGGTGGTCTGTGGGGTGTTTCTGGGGTTCTCCCTTCACCCAAGTTCAATGATGCTGTCAATGTACTTGCGACAACTGGGGATGGACCCGGGCAAATATGCTTTGAGATATGGGCTGACACGGCTGTTCTTCCCTGATCACATTTTGTTGTGATATTTACAATCACAGAAGCTGCACTCCTTCCTTCTATTCCACTCCCACAAATTGAACTCCCTCCTGGGTTTCTCTCCCTCTTATTATCTGATTCCACTGGACTCAACACTCCAGTCTTGTCTCACTTGCCATCAAGGCTATTGTCAGCTTTGGGCTCGTCTTCTCGGTCCTCGAGGCGAGAATTGGGCATCCCCTCTCCATACCCCCAACAACCCAGTCCCCCTTCAAAGAACAATGGGATTCTGATTATGGGTATAAATAAAGTGCCTAATTCTAAGAAGATGCGCTGTACAGATGTAATGTCGAAGCACATTTTATTGAATGTGGATGGGAGATTAAGGAGGTGTTCCAGGCTGAGGCGTGTTGTAGATTAAGTGGGGAGGGCAAAATTAGAGAGAAGAAATAGAGTACGATTGCAATAGCATTGGTAAGAAGGCTGCTTTAGAGCAATCAGATACTCTAGCAGGTAAATACTACAGGCTTGTATACTACTGAGAAATGTATCTAGAATATTCTACTTGTATCTACTTAGACCGTTTGTTAGTAATATTCTTATCAATCAATGCCAATGGCCAAGCTGCTATTAATAATCCCAATAAGGCACATACTTTCAACCAGTTGACCAAAGAGAGGGGAGATGGTTTCCCCTTTCACTTCCACTGTGTTGCAATAGGTTTGGCATTGACCAGCCAGTTGACAAGTGGCCTCCTCCAGAAGGCACAGTATGGAATACACCAATTTCCCTAAGCTGCACATTATGGTGTTGCCCCACTCAAAGTCCTCTTGTTGGGGATCCCACCACATAATGGAGATTTCCTGCCAAGCACGGACCCCTTTTCGTGATGGCCTCCAAGTGGTGAATTTAGAGGTATATTGTTGTGGCCACAAAGTTGGGTCATCTTCACCATAGCGCATGTTTGAACACAGTCAGCATTGGTTGTAAAATATGTTTTGGCCTCAATGTGAATGGTGGCACCTACCATTGTGCCTGCCATTTGGATTGCAGTTCCTCAGCAAGTTAACAGACATTTTGAGAAAACAAAAAGAGCTAGACTTGAAAGTCCAGCACACTCCAGACTTGGAGTCTGGTTGCTGAGTGCAGTGGGTTTGTAGGCAGAGGGATGCTAAGTAGAGTAGAAGCGAGAGTTGAGTCAGAGTTGTTGACCAAAGAGATCACATGGGTATGCTGACTAAGTCAAAAAAATTATTTGAGAATAGGTGTGCACTAAGCCTAATTGATACAGCATATAATTGAATTTGTATTTAACTGTGTAACTGTGAAGGTGATGAGTCAATTGTGGTCAATGAAGACAAAGGCATTGTAGAGGGAAGGTTAGAAAAAATGAAAAAAGCATTCTGGTCCAAAATAGCAAACATAATATAATAAAGTGCTACAGGCGGGGATTGAACATGCAACCTTCCAAATGTGAAGTCCAACCTTGCTCAGTGTTAAAGGACAGCAGAATTTCCAGCTGCACTATCAAGGCAATAAATATGTCATACTGAGATCATCTAGTTATTGGATAGGGCTCAAATGTGCAAATTGTCTCAAGTAGGAAATAACTCAAGTTTATCTTCAGAAACCAAAACTTAGCTTAAACTGAACTGTTAGCACAGCCGAAAGTAAGTAGTGACTTGGAATTCAGCAAATTGTATGACAAGATATTTGCTATGACAGAAAAAGTGGCGAGACATTAGTAATGTAGTTATCAAGTCGTAGTGATTGAAGTTTGAGCAACCTTCAGGTGAGTATCAGTAATGTAATGTCAGAGTTGTAGTGATCAAGGTCAAACCAAACCAAAGCACAGCCAAAAAAAATTAACAGCTTGGAGATTATGTGGCAAAACAATTGCAACAAGAGTGAAATATAATTCAGCTGTGTATTAGTAATGAAATTATGGATTCATAGTAATTAAAGGTGAATTAAAAAGCATAGTCAAAATAATTGCAACAGGAGGAAAATATAATTCAACTGGGTATTGGTGATGTAGTGATGGAGTTGTAATGATCATCAAGATAACTTCAGTAGAAGTTGTCTGGATGTTACATAAATTCAGGCAAGTAGCAGACAATAGAAAGATAGGTGCATAGTTGGAAAGAGTGGGATTTGGCCTGAATTGGATGATAATCTGGGGGTGCAAAGACATCAGTAGACTTGGCCTACTTACCAGCTATATACTCTGTGTCGTTGATGTTGTGACTGTCAGCACAAACCATGGTTAACCATGGTTGAGTGATGGTAAACTATGGTATGTTGACGGGAAACTGTGGTATGTTGATGGGAAACCACAGTATGCTGATGGGAAACCATGGTATGTCAATGGTGAGCCATATGGGGAAAGCAAAGTGCAACCTGAAACCTGAACCTCAATGAAAAAGGTTTGCCACCATCAGTGGCAACCTGGAAGCTCAATCTCATTGTACAACCTCAATATGTCAGATGTGCAACCTCATACTTCAAACTCAATAATTTACCAAAACCTCAGTTGCTAACCTCAACCTCAAGTCACATGTTGCACCAACCTCGTACCTTCTACCTGTAAAATATGGTTCTGAACCTCATTTCTAAAGTTCATAATTTACAGCGATAAAAGATGTCATACAGCGGACCCGGAGCATGCAGCAGGGAGGCCCTACACGCTGGATACTGCTGCGCGACGATGCGTCGTGCGGCTCCGTGGCGGCGTTCGTCTCTGCTGAGCACGTGTACTCTACTCCACCAAGTGTTGTCATCATCTGCGGCGTCGAGGCTCGAAGATGCAGCGGACCCGGAGCGTGCAGCAGGGAAGTCCTACACCCTTGATACTGCTGCGCAATGATGCATCGTGCAGCTCCGTGGCAGCGTTCGTCTCCGCCGAGTACGCGCACTTTACTCCGCCAAACGTTGTCGTCATCTGCGGCGTCGAGGCTCAAAGATGCAGCGGACCCGGAGCGTGCAGCAGGGAGGCCCTACACGCTGGGTACTACTGCGCGGCGGTGCGGGCGGGCTGGGTGCAAGCGGGCTGGGTGCAAACGGGCTGGGTGCGAGCGGGCTGGGTGCGAGCTGGGGACGCAGCGAAGAGAGGGATTGGCGACGAATTCGCACTACTGCGGCCGGGCGAGGACGGCGAATGCGATAGAGTGAGGGGAAGGGTCAAGCCTTCAGGGCACAAGCAGGATACCCGGGGAAAGGGAGAGTTGCGGCGCGCTGAGAGGAGGTGATGCGCGATACCTGCGGTGCGGGGTGGCCAGCTGGCCGGGAAGCGGGAGCGGGAGCGAGGGCCAGATTTGTGGCGGCGGTGGTTGGTCGTAAGGGGGCGAGAGTTGCGGGATACTCTTGCGAGGGCGGGCCGAGTCCTGACGGGGGCAGATGCATCCGCGATCGTGCTAGACGGTGCGAAGGCGAGGGACGGAATGCCATCGGCTGTGCTGATGCAGAGATCCGTGAGGATTTCGTGGATTGCTGGTCGCTCTGCGACCGTGCACGGTGCAGTGGCGGGCATTCGGAACGCGGAAGAAGTGACGTGGGAGGGCCACGCGGGAGAGCCTCACGCCCGTGCACATCATGGCGGGATCGTGGCCTTCGTTGACGTGTTGTCTGCTGGATTTGCCAAGGACCATGTATCAAGGTGGCGAGTCGGGCGCAGCGCGACCCCGGGAGGACGTGTGCCACGGTACGCTTTGTGCAAGGGGCGAAGATGAGAGGCGGATGCACCAATCTGCACTCTTGTGCTGTAGCTGCAGAGAAGAGATTAAATGAAATTCTCTCTAAATGGGACCCTCGGAGACTGCACAATGCCGCTGCCCCTCCCCCCCAAACCAACGAACCTGAAGGCATCTTTACCTTCAAGGATTCAATACCTATCACCAGCCTCACTGAGGGCTTTCGGGTATTTACTAAGCCTGCCAAAGATATGGTAGCACCCCCTGCTCAGCAGGCCCGTGTGGTTGTGCAAAACCCACCAATAATCCTGGAAAGGGTTTACATAGATGCTGCCTGCCGCAGGCCCGGGGATGCAGATGCCAAGGCAGGTTTTGGTGTCTTCTTCAGTCCCACAAACCCACAAAACACAGGTGTGAAGGTCCCTATGGACCTTGAACAAAGTCTCACAAGCACAGTGATACTAGGCACAATATGGGTGCTCCGTAACTCACCACTTAACACCCCCCTGCACATCCTAAGTGGCCGAGACACCATAGTTAAAATCATGAAGAGTATTCATGCTTGGGAAGACCGAGGATGGGTGGGTGTGAGTAATGGGGAGGCACTACTCTCCCTCATATCTGAACTCCGCCTCAGAACGGCTCAGACAACTTTCTCACTTGCTAATAGAAATACAGATAAGGCAAACTGCGACCGTGCCACCAGCATGGCAGATGGCAGCCTTGAGGCCCAAGGAGAAAACAATTTTACCCTTACACCCCACCCGGACACTGTTCTGAGAGGGATTAAACTATCTACCCTCACTCAAGCCACTGCTTACAAAGCCATCAAAGCCCTACATGGCACAGCGACAAGGAGGGCGACAGAAGAACACATTGGAATCATCCAAGCAGCAGTTCGGCAACTCTATGGGAGATCCCCAACCCCAGCAAGGATCTGGAAATCAATATGACATAAAGACATCACACGACAGATACGCAGCTTCCTCTAGAGATGTCTCCACGGGTCTCTCCGAATTGGCAAGTACTGGAGACACATCCCCGGCTTTGAGGAACGAGAGCTCTGCCCCACGTGCCAGACCATCGAGACTCTTGAACACATTTTGCTCCAGTGCACACGCCCAGGCCAGTCAGAAATCTGGAGCTTGGCAGAGGAACTCTGGACCAAAAAAGGCCACACTTGGCAAGCCCCTTCTTTGGGTGCGATTCTGGGCTCTGGCCTGGCATCTTTCACGGTAGAGGGTCGAAACTTACCGACAGACAGTAGACTGTACAAGATCCTGATCACTGAGTCTACCCACCTGATATGGAAACTCCGCTGTGAGTTTGTGGTGGGACGTGAGGGCACTGAACCCACATCGGTCCGTGAGGCCCACAACAGGTGGCGCTCCACCATAAATGAGCAACTCGAAGTCGACCGCAACCGGACCAATACTCTCAGGTATGGAAAGCAATATTCTATTGCTCCCTCAGTAGTGCTAGACACCTGCAGGGGCGTTCTCAAAGATGAAGATAAACTGCCAGATGACTGGCTGAGAGAACCTGAGGTTTTAGTGGGTATAGCTGCTGATAGGTCGAGAAGACCACCGTCCCCGCCCGATGGGCGACGCGGCCGGAATAGATGAAGGCAGGAGCGAGCCCCACACAATAGCTTAGGCTAGTGCGTAAGGCATTTCCTCAGGGGTGGAAACACTCACTCTTTTGGAGGTCCACTGGTCCTTCATATTTACCTCGGGATGGGGAGGCCAACCTTGTTGGTTGTCCCCTTTCCTCGCGTATCACCAAAAAAAAAAGATGAGAGGCGGTCCTGTTGTCGCCGGGAAGGCGCGGGATGAGGCCCTCCCGGCGAGCCCACCATGCCCATGAGGTCGAGGAGCGTGGTGCTGAGGGACGGCCGAGGCGGAGCCACGCCGGCGTGCGCCATGGTGCTATGGCGGGCGGGAGGACGACGGTGCTTCCGGTGCTTCATGATCCTTGCGAGGTAGTTTCGCGCCTGGGTCGGCACCTCCAGCAACCTGGCCCTGGGTGTACTGGGTGACGGACGCGCCTGCATGTCAAGGCGCCGGTGCGCGGGGACGGAGAGCGTTGGCCAGCAGTCATATTCGCCGGAGTGAGTGCTGAGGCGCCCACGACAACTCCCGACGATTCGATCTCACTTCTGTGTTCTTTGTCTGAAATGACGAGTAGGCGTGCGGGTAGGAGAGGCAAAATGTGAAATTTTAACGAGATTGTTGCAGTTCATGCAATAAATTCAAGTCTGCTTTCTCGCCTCTCTCGCCCTGTTTTCATCTGCAATTTTGGCCACCAAGACTCCACCGACGTATTGCTGATCGTGCCAAACCAAACCGAGACCTCCTTATTACCACGCAGCATAACTTCGATCTCTTCTCCCCTTAATGCGCGACTTTTCGCCCAAGAGCTTGTCGACCTCTACAGGACCCAAGCTTTCGTCTGGAGACATTGCCATCATCGTGCCGTCGGAGTTCTAGTACTGAGGCAGAGCTGGAACTACACATCGACGGCTTGATTTCTCGCGATACAATTCATCCTATGCCTTGGGACGCCGTGTACTGCGGCAACTCGATTGACAATCCGTGGTATCGCCGTTGCAGTTGAGCCCTTGACTGGCAGTCATTTGCTCACGCTTCTCGGGCACTGCGACAGCTTCTATGTTTCAAATATTTTTGGTGACAGAGTGTCGACGTATCTATGATGCTTCCAGGGAGAGTTTTCCGAATTCCCTTGACCAGCCCTAGAGGTGATAGCAATACCTCTGCGGAAAGAAATTAACTAGTGGAGCTGATCTCGTATGGTATTTCTGAAATTGATTAACTTGTATTTCTTAACCAGCGTTAATCTATTTCATTTTTGCTATCGCAGTCTCGCACAGTGTTAATCAAGCCTGTACCACATGTCTTGCTATTCTCGCACAGTGTTAATCAAGTCTGTACCACATGTCTTGCTATTCTCACACAACACATTTCGCTAAATCAGGTTCCTGGCACTCTTCACCTTCACCATTGACTGGCGACCGGGATGGAGAACAGGCCACTCATACCGTCGACGCCATCGTCAGGCAACTCTTTCTCGGACGCCTCATTTCGCCACTCCAAGTTCACGAGTGAAGGCGTCCCCGAGCTACACTATGCTCATGACTATGGTGTGAATAGTCGGAGGTGCGTTCATGCATCCCACCTCGACTTGGACTGCTGATAACCGCTCGTCACGCACTAGGCCTCGGCGTTCCCCCCTCCTAACTGTTATTGGGGGACAGGCTGTCCTGCTTGCCATTGCATATGGCTTTTTTGCGGCGGTACTGGTTCGCGGCCAAATCCCGCTGACCATGACGCTCGCGGATCTCACTCAGAACAACCCGCAGTCAAAGACGTACATTGTCACATTTTTAGCGACCGGTCTTTCGGCGTGGTCTTCTTAGTGCGTGGCCCATTGCAACACTCGTTCCTCGTCAATAAGCATCTTACTCATATGGGCATGATACAGCTTATTCTCCGAAGCTGTCCGATATGCCATTCTCATATGCCTTAGCCGCCCTTTGCCCGTATCCACTCTCGGGTTCAGCATCCTAATTTCCAGAAGATCCCCGATATTCAGGCGACGGCACATCAAATGGGTCATTGCTGGAACTGTGTTTTTTCTTGGCACCCTGGGTCAAACAGCCAGGTACATCCTCGTGCTCTTCATTCACTTGAATTGTCCGCCGCTAATACCGTGCGCCGCGCCAGTTGGACCGCCCTTTTGATGCCCATACAAATCGTCATTCCCACTCCCCTCGAAGGCACCGAAATCGATCTCACAAGTGACGCCTTCAACAACCGGTTCGAAGAGCTGTGGAATGCTACCTCTGGGATCGGAAATTATAGTGAGTGTTGGCCAGTTTACTGATAACCAATAATAATCACCTTTCCTGACTGGCAGTCGATTCTGGGATTGCCGCGTTCCTAGCAGCAAGTGGTGTAGCGGAAGCAAATACCCAGGGCGGCAATATTCCGACGGTCGATTTTGCCGGTTGGGCATACCCTGGTTCGACTGGTCTGTATCGGTGCAATCGTAGACCCAGATGAGATGAATGGATACTCACCACAGAACAAACAGGAGGAATACTGCCCATCCGCCTCTTTGATTCGGCCGACCCGAATTCCAACCTCTCCACTGGGCTATTGACGATGAACACCCAGCCCTTTCCAGGCCCGACCTCCGGAAACAGTTTCAACAAGTCTATGATCCAACAGGGACTAACCGCCCTGGCTGGTTGTCAGTATCAGCAGCTCGATATGAACACGGATCCTTCCCTCGAACGAGTCACCGATTCTGTAGAAATCGCGGTGGGAGGGGAATTGACGACTTACACCACGGTGGGGATAGTGACGTCTTGTGGTACGGAAACTTTGCGATCAGGTAATACTTGAGCCTTCTTTTCTGTTGCCTTTCGCGATCAACTCACTCCAGCATCATCTAGACGTGTTATCCAGTACAAATAACACACTATTGGCTACAAGCTGCGGAGGATCTGACACTACGGGGAAGCGGCTATACAGTGCGGGACCATTCAATATCTTCTCTCCATCTCATGGGAATGCTCATGTTTTCCCGCTTCAGCTGTGATCATCGACGGTCAAGGTCTGTACGGCCAGACTGTGGTGTGTACTGTGGAGCCGCAGATAACATGGAACGTAATTGTCAACTACTCAGATCCATTTGTCTACGCCTACCTCGACGACCCGGTCCTCCCGGCTATGACGCCTACCCCTCCTTTGGTAGGGAACGCGGTGCTTTATGGGGTGGTGCGAGCGATATCGTATAGTCAGAGCGCTACGCATAACACGGCAGCCGATTCGATAGCCGCTATTCTCGCCGACCAGGGTCAGCGGAAGTCGCCAGCATCCTATCTCGACCTCTGGGTGCGCATCCCATCCCTCTTCAAATATACCACACTGGCCTAATCTTCGCAACCGCAGACGGCGTACATCATGGGTGTCGTTGGGTTTTTTGGAACCGTGAGACAAATTGCTGCTTTTCATCGTGTTGAATATCGCACTTACTTATGATGTACGGCAACAAAGGTCATGAAAGTCAATCTTGCGTCGCCTAACGGTCCCCTTGGTGGCGATATACCCTCGAGCATGAGAATACCCATCAAAGGAACGGCGTTCACCACGACGTACGGTTGGGAATACACCGCAAAAGTCAATAACGCGATTCTCATCCCCAGCACATTCGTTTCGGTCGCGTCCATCCTCATCGTTCTGTTTGCCCAATGCCTCAAATGGAACCGAGGCATATCCCTTGTTCACCCCGAGTTTGACCCCAATGAACCACTGCTGCTCATGGCGGCAGCCTCAGCTGGCGGGATGGGGGAGACTTTTCGTGGACTGAGCACCGACGAAATCAAGGAGGGAGGGAGGAAGAAGGTGATGCTGGGGCAAATCGGGGACAGGACTGGGTTTGTTCAGGTATCTACTGGAGGCATCGAAATGTTTTGACACCACAAGTTGTGTATACACATACGCGTTTTTTTAGCTTCTCCACGTTTGCGAGTAATGCCCAAGTTGCACTTGCTGGAAATTCAGTCGTCTCGAGAACTAGACCCTCGAACTGCCGCAGCCTAGAAAGGAAACTCAATTACCGTTTCTAGTGCAGTCACGGGTTCGATCACCTGGTCCTGCGAAAATAACCGCAAATAGCGGCTTCCTCAATTGGTAACGGACTCACTCACAAGCTTGAGAAGACGCCTCGTGTAACGCGGAAGCGGATTCCCTTTCCTCCGTCGTAATCCGCACACTACCCTTGCCGTTCTCCAAGACTGAGAAGTGGATCGAGGTCTTGGATCCGGTGAGTCGCGCGCCATTTCTAACGGATAGGCATCCAATTAGGATGCTGATAGGCAACGCAAACCTTGCTTTCTCGTGTCCCTGAAACAACCCCTGAAGGTGCGTTGACGGCTAGTCGTTTAGCTGACTAGTCAATCATTACAGATCTAGCCAGAATTCGAGAGCGCCGTCGAGGCCGCGTCAAAAGCGTTCCAAACCTAGAAGAAGACGAGCGTGTTGAAGCGCCAGCGCTTCGCCCTAGAGTGAGACAAGTTCAATGCCTCTGCCATCGATTTTTGAAATTGACATGGGCCATTGAGTCTCCAAGCTCTTATTCACCAGAACATGGACACCATCGCCAACGCAATCGTGCTTGAGCAGGGCAAGACCTTGGCAGGTCAGTCAGTCACCCAGTGTTCTTTTGTTGTTCTGCTAAAATGAAATAGATGCCCTGGGTGATGTCCTCCGCGGACTGCAGGTCGTCGAGTCTGCTTGCGCGATTCCTACGACTTTGATGGGTGAGAAGCTGGAAGTAAGCAAGGACATGGACACGGAAACCCGAAAGGTTCCCCTGGGTGTTTGCGCGAGGCAAGCTTCGCCCTCGAAAAATCGGCTCCGCTCAAATCCCTGACACGGGTTTTCTATTCTAGCATCGTGCCCTTCAACTTCCCTGCGTAAGCTGCACGCTGCACCTGCACCGTCACGGCCTTGCCCTTCGCTCATACCGATTTTTTTTCATAGGATGATTCCGCTCTGGACGATCCCAGTAGTGATCGTCACCGGAAATACTCTCATTATCAAGCCCTCCGAGCGCGATCCAGGCGCAGCGATGATGATCGCCGAGCTGTGTCAACGCGCAGGTGAATCCCATTCACAAACTAATATTATCGTCTTTTTTAACCGATGGAAAATCGCAGGTCTTCCCAACGACGTGCTCAACGTCGTGCATGGAACCGTTCCCACCGTCAACGCCATCTGCACACACCCCAAAACCAAGGCAATCCGCTTTGTCGGCGGGAACAAGGCGGGGCAGCACATCTATGAACTATAAGTTAGGTTCTTTCTTTTCGGGAAAGGTCGCGTGCTGATATATCTGCAGTGGGACGAAGAACGGGAAACGCGTACAGGTAAGTTGGATACATGCGGTACAGATCATGACCTGAACGAGCGCAGTGCAATATGGGAGCTAAAAACCATGCTGTCATTATGCCGGATGGTGCGTCGAGATCATTCATTCTTTCCTGCCAGTGATTTTGAATCTTGGTGTGTGTTTGCATGCATATAGCGAATAAAGACCAGGCGTTGAACGCCCTCCTCGGTGCAGCGTGTGGTGGTAAGTGTCTCATCTTCATCTTTGTCAATGTTCATGTTACGACTTGAATTCAGCTGCCGGACAAAGGTGTATGGCGATCTCTGTCGGTGAGTCGATCTTAATCAGGCGTTCATTCCATTCCGCGTATGTACTGAGCGGCTTTCTGTCGGCTTTCTTTCATGCGTAAAGCCGTCTTTGTCGGGGCCGCTCAGAACTTCATCCCCGAGTTGATAACAAGAGCGAGTAAGCTCCAAGTCAATCAAGGCTTCGAGAAGGGCGCTGAGTTGTGAGTGCCTTCCTCCCTCCTTCACTCGTATGGAAAAATCCAGATCCTCATCTCAATTCATTTTCATCTAGCGGCCCTGTAACTACACCGGCCGCCAAAGCTCGCATCGAAGGCTTGATCGACTCAGCGGAGAAGGAGGGCGCCAAGATCCTTCTTGACGGACACAACAAGCAGGTCCCCAATTTCCCTAACGGGAACTTCGTCGGCGCCACACTCATCGAGGCGACTCCGAAGCTGACAGCGTACAAGTGAGTCGGACCTACCCAGCCTCCATCTTCCATTTTCCCTTCCTTTCCGCCAACCTTTTAATAATCTAATTATCACTTTTGTTCAGAGAGGAGATCTTCGGCCCCGTACTGTGCGTTATCAACGTCGGGACGCTCGACGAAGCCATCGAGCTGGTCAACGCGAACCCGTTCGGCAACGGCGCGGCGATCTTCACGCAGTCGGGCCCTATTGCGCGGAAATTCGAGACGGAGATCGAGGCGAGGCAGATTGGAATTAGTGTGCCGATTCCCGTGCCGTTGCCGATGTTCTCTTGGACTGGGAATAAGGTGGGCATTCGATTTATTTTGTTGGTTTCATTATGTCGAAAGAGAGAGCTGAGAATGGCGGTCTCCTTGTAGGGAAGCTTCCTGGGTGACATCAATTTCTACGGGAAAGGGTCAGTAACTCATCTGTCTCATATCGCAGTCTGATTGATTCTGATTCGCTCTACTCTGAATTATTGTAGGGGTATCAACTTTTACAGCGTGCGAGATCGAGGGGCGGAGGGAGGTTCTAGCTCCTTTCTTGGAAGGAATCGCGCTTGTGTAATTGGTATACACTTACTTTACAACAAAGTCAGACAGATTGTATGAAGAATATGCGAAAACTCACTATGCGTGAAATACATTCTCGATTGGAATATTGGAAAATTGCTGATTATCTGCGTGTTCCCCAATCGTGACTAGGATGCCCTGCTGATCATCACGCAGCGGGAGTGCCGTGCGACATCTAGTTGAGTTGAGTCGGGCAGCGTGCGCTAGGCTATCATAGTCCCCCACCACAACTCCACGCAATCCTGCGTGAAGTGGACACCTCGTTCCTCCCACCTTTTGTGTTCCCTCCACGAGCCAGCCCACATGTCCAACCACCACAACGTCCATGCCCTGGTACCATCCACGACCTGTATGCATCAAGGCGCGCTGCGCCTCTAACTGCGTGCGACCGCCCTTCATATATTCCCGCTCAGCAGCCATTGGTGGATTGACGCCCGAAGGCGCAACAAGATTACCCGGACGTGTGTAAGGTGTGGTGCCTTCATTGAGGCTGGCGGACTCGGCTTCGCAGTCGACTTCAGCAGCGCGCACTTGTAGGTACAGAATAATTAGTCTAGTCAATATTAACAAGGAAATATCTCGTACCAATCTTGCGTCCAGCTCTCCCAACGTATGCTCGACACCAGTCTTTCGATTACCCTGCACCCATTGCGGTCAGTTTAATGGGGATTATCAGAAATTGAAATCCACATAAGCAAAATATTTGCAAGACGCCCGCGGTCGGTGCACCCACAATCACGCCCACACTGTCCTTGTATTCCCCACACCTCACACGCACAGAGTCCCCGAGGTACCATTCTCGAGTGACATGTTCGATCGAGATGGTGAAGGACTGGTCATCGAAGTGGGCTGTCACGGGTCCCACCACATCGCAATCTTTCGGGATTGAGATGGTGAGGCTGTCGTTGGCAACTGCTGTGACCCAGCCAATCACTCCCTTGTACAAAATCCCGGACACAACGCGAACGCGGTCGTTTATTCGGAAAGTGTAACAGATATCCAGCGCCGAGCGCTTGAGGTGAGCGAGCTCAACACAGGCGCTCCCGCTGTTATCAGGCCCACCGTTGTTGCCAGTGTGAAGGTGTTTGTCAGGGGAACCGTCCGTCCGTCCGTCCGTCCGGCTCCGGCCCATCGCACTGCCCCACTGCCTCGCCCGATCCTCCGTCCAACGCCCATCCGTCCGGCCTCGCCCGACTGTCCGGCCTTCGGTCCAGAACCTCCAGCTGCACCTTCGTCCGGAACGTTGTCCCCAGTCCCTCCGGACTCCGTCCCCCTCCGTTCCCCTTCGTCCAGTCGCTCGCACTGGAATGTGCTATGCGATCAAGCTCGGGATCACTGCCGATCCCTCCGGACACGTGCTACTGGATAGTACCTATAAAAAACCTCGCCTAGCGTGGGAATCCTTATCCTTTCTTCTCTTCGGATTCTCCCGCTAGTTCCCGCGCTCACGCGCCGAGCTGAGGTTGCCCTTACAGTGTTTGCGGGTCTGGTAGACTCTGCCTGGGCCAGGGGGCGCCAACTTTGCATACTGCACATTCTGCTCTTCCTTCTTATCTCATCTCTCTGCCAAGGCGAAGATGAAACCGTTCAATCCCTTGTGCTCGCCAGCTACCATGACTACTCTGTCCCCTTCGGCGAGAGCAGGAGACAACTCATGGAATGGGAGTGTCAGTCAGTCGGGATGGCGGCTGCCTACGAAAAGGAGGAGTTGCTCGGGGGTGGGGTCAAGACGTGGATAGCAGGACTTTGGAAATGCTGACCGCTGGTCGCTGCCCTTCTGGAGTTTCGCCCAAATAACATGGAATGCTGGGCGTTCGCGAGGAGGTTTGGTGGGACGTCTGGCTTGGATGATGTGCACGTCTTGATATAATTCCGTCGTGGACAACACAAACACTATCCCCTTGTGCGTCTGGGGTCCCTTCTGCGTCTTCACCCAAGTCCCGGGCACCACCGCCATCTCACTATCGTCGTCTGGGTCAGTGAGAGCACGAATGAGCAGAACTTCGCGGTAGCGCTGCGTCCCGGACATCACGCTTTGCCCACTGCGCTCTCTGGTTGGCGAAGCTCTGTAGGTGCGCTCGATACTGGTGGAAAGCACCATAGCACGCCTGTTCCCGGCCCGAATCCATGTGCCGGCTGAGTTCGATGCTGAGTTGCTGCTGGATCTTCACCGGTGCGTAACTGATTAGAGTTTCCTTGCGGGTGTGCTCCCCAATGCCCACATTGACCCAAGTGCCCGGGATGACGAGAATTTCGTCCTTGCCGTTTCATCATCCCCGCTACCGTAGTTAGCCACTGCCGCCGCTTCGTAGTAGGCTGCCAATGCGACCACGTTATCATGCTCAGCTTCATGCCGCAGAGCATCAACGTGAGGAATGCGGATGACTGGGTCATTGACCTGCTCTCGATCGTCCAGAAAATCTGAACCGCACACGTTAGCGAGCAGTATCCCGCCAAGACACCTCGCCTACCTTTGTCTGCCTGGGTTTCCTGATCTTCCTCTTCGTCGTCTAGTTCTGGATCCTCGTCTTCATCCTCCGCTGCTAAGTCGAGAAGTTTCTGGATGCGCCGAGGAACAGACTTGTTGGGGCGATTGAACCGGCGACTCAGTGTAGCGTCCTCCTCTTGGTCTGAATCCCGATCGTCTTGGTCTTGTTCGCCATCTGAGTCGTCATCTGAGTCGACGTGTCGGCATTTCGCGGGTGCTGGAGACAGCGAAGACGTTGCGCATGCACCAGGCGGACTTCTTGCGCGCATCTGTGACTGAATGGGCGGTTATGAGAAATGTCAAGTACATGATTTTGTAAACTTACTGTAGCAAAAGTCATGGGCGTGAAGTCGCACTGGAGGTAGGTTGTGGGCGTGTCCTGCGCGTAGTGTAAGATTAAACAAAATGAAAAAAAGTGAATCTCACGAAACGAGGGAGTGGCCGTACTTGCAGGACCTCCGGAGTGGGTCCATGGAGATCATGAGGATACGGAGTGGGACCACGCGAATCGGGCAAAAAAAGCGGGGTTTCGTGCCGACGCAACAGAGTCGGCCCATGAGAGAACGAGGCGGGATACGGTGTAGGCCCTCGAGAGTCGGGCAAAAAGAGCGGTGTCTGCTCTCGGGAAAACGCTGGGCCAGTGTATTGTGGCGGCGCACGTGAACCCTGCAGCTGTGGCGCAGACACGTGCGCTTCGTGAGGGATGGGCGGCCTGAATTCGGGTGTTGGGGACTGAGCAGTTGTCTGGGGAGGGTGCGGAATGTAAGCCGGAGTCGGGGCGCGGGATCCAGACGGAGTCGGTTCCAGGAGATGCAGCGGGATTCGATACGGTGCGTTGGCGCGGAGTCGGTCTTGATGGCCTTCCAACATTTCGGCCATAGGGAAGTCTTGCTCGTCGAGGCGGCGCACCTGCGCCTCATATGAGTCGTCGCCTTGCAGTCATCTCATCGCGGCCGATCCGCTTCGCCCCGTGCCCAAGTTCGCAAGCCCTCCACTCCCTTGCCACCATCATCATCGCCCGCTCAAATACTGGAGTCGGATCTCAGCGAAAGTGATGACGATTACCATGCGCACCAGGAAGCAAAGCGAAAGTCGAAGCAGTACAAGGTAGACCATGGGTGTTCTCATTCTCCTAATACCGAAGATGAGGACGAGGAGGAAAATCTGGATTTCGACATCAAGATCGAAGAGCAGGCGTTGGAAGACGAAGAGCCTACGCCAAAGTCGAAAAAGTCTGCACCCAAGAAGACAAGGCCGCCAACTGCGAAGGCTACGTCGTTGAAGGCAGCGCCGTCAAAGTCCAAGGCAGCGCCGTCGAAGTCGAAGTCTGCGCCGTCGACGGAGGGGAAGGGGAAGGGGAAGAGAAAAGCCCAAGAATTGGAGGCCGAGTCGGGAAGTGAGGACAATGAAGAGGAGGACGAGGAGGAGGAGGAGGAGGAGGACGAGGGAAATGACGTCCCCCCCGACGGTGGATACAAGAAAGGCCCCATCCCAGAAAAAATCAAGAAGAAGGTCCACGGCTTGTACGCCCAGTTGATCGACAACGTCAAGGCTAATGTTGCCGCGACTTGGGACTTGAGCGACTTGAAGTCCAAGTTTCCATCGACTTGAGTCGAGTCAAGTCAAGTCAAATGTCAGACTTGACTTGACTCGCAAGTCTGCCCAAGTCGACTTCAAGTGACTTGAGTCGACTTGAGTCAAGGAAAATTTGAGAAATACCTAGCAGCAAACAATAGTCAGTAATTGGGTATCTGAAGCTGATCTGGGTCGGTGTGAATACCATAGAACCTTTCTTTGTATGCGACGAAGATCCCGATCGTTTATGGAATCCATCAATGATCCTTCCTTCAGCTACCCTTTACTTCCACCTCCAGTGCTCACGCCGTCTCTGCCAGTCACAGAACCACAAGTCCTAGTAACACTCGTTAAATTTGTCCCTGATTCCCTACATCAACAAATTCCAACTTATGAACAAAGGTTGTATTTGGATTATATAGTAAAGGAATTTGAAGGAATGGTCTTGGAACCTACCTTAACTTGTTCTAGATATGCCTTGGCCCTTGAATAAATTCACAGGGGTCCTAAGACTGCTGCGAGCAGGAGAGTTAATGCTTTACCTAAAAAGTCTACCAAACACCTTTTGAACAAAGGTTGTATTTGGATTATATAGTAAAGGAATTTGAAGGAATGGTCTTGGTACCTACCTTAACTTGTTATAGATATGCCTTGGCCCTTGAATAAATTCACAGGGGTCCCAAGGCCGTCTGCTGTGACCAGGAGAGCTAATGCTTTACCCAAAAAGCCGACCAAACACCTTGTGAACAAAGTTTATATTTGGTTTATATAGTTTAAGAATACCTAGTGCATACGGTAGTACTGTCTGGCTACTCAAATGAAACCCTTGCTGTTCTTATCTACGGTCTTGACGATAGCTCTAGTGTCCGGGGTCTGGGTCCATCACACTTTTATAAATTGATTGACAAGCGTAAATGTCCAGCTTTCAATAGTACACGGACATTTTTGTTGCCTTCACAGTTATTAATTTTCCGGGCATCGTTGTGCCGATTGTTTCATGTGGATTTAATATCCAGCCCATATATCACGCTTTCCAACAAGTTCTTGAAGACAGTGGCCCTGCAGAATTTGGTCTATGCCTATTCTATCGGTATCTGATTTCTACTATTTTAATTGTCTGGACAACCTACTTATTTGCTGCCGGTTGTTACCCGGAAATTCAACGACCCACATCCACCTCATGCCACCGCACAGGAAACCTTCCAACAACCCACCGCCGCCCGGGCCATCCACAGATGAGCCGAATCCATCAAGAAGGATGACTCGGCGTTCCGCAACCACTGCAACCGATGCGGACAACACTGAGACACCCGCTGGGGACTTGCAACCAACAACCTCCCGGTCACTCAGTTCGCCTACAGACCAACGCGGTTTTGTTGGACTGTCTTGTATGAATTAGTCTTCCTCACTAAAATCTACTCATCTTTAATATGTAGCTATCCCTCGAAGAACTCTAACCACCGGTGCGATGCGTTTCGTGACTCAACAAATTCAGATTCATGTTTTCCTAGATGTGCAATCTTCGACTGCTGGACCAAGTTTGGCCCCAATCATCGAACTCGTGAGTCTCTTACTCCGCTAAATCAAGCGCTCGTAATGGAATATTTCTATCAGGCTACTCCCAGATCACAGGCTCCGTCAGCACCATCCCGAGGCCACGTTATTCAATCACTGCAAACTCCAGGTCGTACCGTTGCAGATCGGATGGCACAGCAGGTTGGAGTTGATGGAGTTGATGCTCCAGGTATGAACATTTGCATTCCGGATCGTGATTTTGAACACTTCTGTAGCAACCTCACATTGTTCAAACTGCGATGTCCGCAGAGGACACACCCATTCTATCTGGAGCCATTCCTACATTTGAACTGTTTATGTCTTCGTGGCAATCAATGGTCAACGATGTCGATTTGGAGGCAGAGAATGTCAAACAATTCATCCGGCCTGGCCTAGCTATTGCAACGAAATATTATAGGAAGTTTGATGACACTGATGCATACATCATTGCCATATGTAAGTGCAGTCTTTTGTGCTTTCTCATTTCTCACTCCTTTTTAGACATCAATCCGTCTATTCGTTTTGAATGGATCAAACAGAATTGGTCAGTGCAGGATCAGGCAAAGGCGAGAAAAATATTTTTGGACAAGGTTATTCAACTCTCCCTGCACCAAATATATACTGACACAAATTTTGAAGCTGGAAGCTTATGAGGCAGATGCCAGCGAAGTGGAGCCTTCGGGCCAAAGCACTCCCGAGTCTCATGATTCTAGGGAGTCTCGCCCGGGATCACGTACTCGAAGGACGGCTCCAGTGGCCCTTACAGGACTAGTTCAAGTGGCCCAGCGTTATCGACGTGGTCAGCAATCTCTTGAGTTTTCCATGGGAGGCAGAAGCAGTGGCGGAAACCAATCAATTGAAGAGGAGATGAAGCACTACGGGCGCAGTGTGATTCCTCCGAGAAGGTCGACGGACCTAGTCGGCTACTGGGTGGTATATCTTCAACCTGAGTTTGCCTATAGTTCACTGACAATATTTCATCGGTAGATCCATGGGAAAGCCACGTGGCCCAGGATATATCGCCTCTTCACCGATTATGCCGCCGTTCAGGCCACCTCGACACCAAGCGTCATAACCGAATAAATCCAATACTCATGGAAGCCCTGCAGATGTTAAAATTCAACTACAAAAGTCCCGACTACAAAAGGTCCCGTCTCAACTTCATGTCCGAATGGCAGTCGGCAGCTGTTGCGGACGACAATGAGGACTGGCTGCAGGCTTTGGTCTCCACAACAGACGAAAACAAGAAACAAAATGTCAGGAGGGAGATTTCGGACAGTTGCAATTTTTCGGACATTGTGTACTTTGGGATGCTGGAGGAGCAGAGCGATTGATCTGGGAGTCCATTGAGGGCTTTCTCTGAATGATTCCATTGGTTTTTGAATATTTATATGTACATAGGTGACACTATGCATCCATGCGACTATTTGACAAAAAAAAAACGACTTCAACGACTTGAGTCGACTCAAGTCGACTTCGAGTGACTTGGTCTGGCCAAGTCGAGTCGAGTCGAGTCAAGTTTAAGTTCAAGTCGACTTGGCAAGTCGTGACTCGACTCATCGAGTCACGGCAACATTAGTCAAGGCCCTCGCCGCCGAGTGCGGGAAGCCCACCACCTCGTTGTATCACGAGCTGGATTTAATCGGCAAGGCGCTGCGTGCCACCAGCATCTGGAGTCTTTGGCAGAGATACTTCAGTGAACAAGCAACCGCGGCAGAGGAGAAGGGTGTGTGTCCATTGACGCGTACGGCGCGCACACTTGGGGCTTCGTGATCGACCCACAGGGCGAAGCGAGCTTCGCATTCGGCATGGGGGAAATGCGCAAGATATTTCACCACCAACTCGCCATGCAGGTCAAAGATCAAGAACACGCGGAGAATTGACCTGACAAACTATATTCACAGCGGGATCGAACTAAGAAAACGGGGGGAGGAGCCTCGCGCCTTACCCTTGAAGAGGCTCAACGCCGGGGACCACGAGACGCCTCCGGAAAAAATCTGGTCCTAATCATTGGTGGACAGCTATGTAAGTCCATTCATGAATCGTATTTTCAAGAGGATGCTAACAAAATGGCGAATCAGTTCTGTCATGCGGCGGGGACCCTTTCTGTCCAGAACATCGACCCAACGAAATGGAAGATGACGTGGAACAACAAGTTCATTGACGTTGCGCGAGTAAATCAGTGCCGCATTGTCAACTACCCCGCCGCCCTCTGTGACGCAGGCCAGATTATGGGGACGGCGGGCTTTTCCTTAAAATCCATCAAGGCCGCCACATTCGCAGAATTCATGCCCACGCTGGAGGCATTGGTGCAGACCGAGGACGACAAGGTGATGCATATCGTGCCCTGGGATGAAGGTATGTTGGTGGTCACGGATCGCATTTGTGTCCTGTCGAAACTAATTGCTTCTTAGACGAAAAACACTTGCCCCTGGACGAACAGGGCGACGTCGCAGTCGTGGTGGACGTAGATGGCGTGCCATTGGTGAAGGTCAATAACAGCGACGCGTATCGCAAGGCGGTCACCGATGAGGCGGCAAAAGGAAAGAAGGAGAGGGAGAGGAAGGAGAAGCGGGAGAGGAAGGAGAAGGGGAAGACGAAGAAGCAGCGGGGCCGTCCCTCGCCTTTGCCACAGTGCAGATCGCCTTCACCGCGCCGCCACTACAATCACCCGTGGTACTCAGGCAGCAGCTACGACCTGCCGTGCGTTGATGCCCCCCGCACTACCTGTACCTCCCCACCCGCCCTGACTCACGGTTCCCTCAAGAGTACGCTCAACCGCTGGACTACGCTTACCACGCCTACATCCCCCGCATGGCTACCTCCCGGATGTATCACGTTACGAGTACGAGTACCCTCCACCGAGTGGGGGCTACCCATATCGTGGCCATTCTCCTCAGCAGGCGGGCCCATCGCATGCCAGCCACCCGCGCTCCCGATCGTCTCGTGGACGCCGCCTGAGCCCTCGTCCGCCTTCTCGAGCACGCGCCCATGCTGAATCTTCCAAGGCGGCGGCACCTCGGCCACAGCGCGGCTCGTCCATCCCAGCAATCCCACGCCCGCCACAGTCGAAGGGGGCGGCGCCTGAATCACAGCGCGACACGTCCAGACACGAAAGCCGACGGCCTCACGCGCCGGAGACCGTCCGCATCAACTTTGAGAACTTGGGCGCGGGTGCTGGGCGTGAGTCAGCTGGCCGGCGTGTCGATGTCAACGAGGCTAAGCGTAGGAAGGCGCTGGATAGTCGTGTGGGGGCGGCTCCTGGTGGTCACAAGCGGGAGAACACCAAATGGAAGGCCCATGACGCCGTTGGAGAGCCATCCGACGGGGATGCGAAACGCAGGCGCAAGACAAGCGAAGAGGCGATGCGTCTACGGTTGAGGATGAAGGTTGGGGACAACTGGGGGACGCGTATCTTCTATGCGACCCATTTGGAGACGACAGACGCCCAACTGTATCCCCACCGCTTCATTTGCGTGGAAGACGTGATGTCGAAGAAATGGAGCAGATTACCGTCAAATAAGAGCCCTGTGCTGGCGTCGGAGCAGGACGTCCAGCGCTACAACAAGGAACTGGAGGAGTTTGGGTTCAATAATCTGCCTCAGGATTGGCCTTCGAAGCCTTGAACTCACTCGTGTTGTATCACTTCTACTAGACTTTGAACGGCCTTGAAAATTATGTAGACTTGATGTTTTATGCTAGCTACCCCATGATTATGAATATGAATATGTACTTGACAAACTAGCACAAGGAGGATAACCAAATTAGTACTGGCCAAACATGTGAAACACATTGAGAACCAATATACAATGCACTCCACATTTTTGACTGGGGTGCATTCTGAAATACTTTTAAAATATCTTTTGCATGATGATCAATGCACCATGGTGAACACAGTTCAAATATGTTACCACTATGTATTGGATGGAATTTATCAAGGCTTTCACACATGTTCTCCATGTTACGAGTACTTAGTAATCGTTCATAATAATTGTGAACCGCCATTTTTTGTTTGCGCATTTTTGCGGTCCGATTTACTGAAGGTGATACTTTTAGTGGCTGTGCATAATATTCATTAGCTTTTTGAATACTCAATAGTGGCTGTCCACTAAACCTTACTCAATGCACATTTTCATTAGAAACGAATCTAACGAATCTTAAATCTTTGTCACGGTGGCTGAGTATTTTCTTACGTAACAGATTCCGATTTTTCTCTCAGCTCTTCAAGTGTTTCGGTATTCCAATTTCGTTCTCCTTGACCACTTATTCATTATTGAACTTCGTTTTTGCTTACTCAGATATCTGCTGTCGGTATTTGAAGGTTGCACAAGGCCTGCACAAAAAGGTGACTGCTTGTGTGATGTCACGATTCAATCCAGCCTTTTTGCAACATTCCTGATCCTTCCACTTTTGAATTCCGCCCTCTCAACATTTTAAATACATGCTGGACTGCTCTAGTATTTCTGCTCTTTCCTTCCCATTTATCCCACATACAGTGCGGAACGATTTCCGTTCACCATCAACTCAGCCATCAACCCAATTTCGAAGCCGCGGTGCTGCCACCGTTGAAGAAATAATTCTGGGAAAAATCGAGGACACCTCTGAGAAAACATTCAACCCAAGGAAATACTTGGAACAATTCTGTGAAGCCAGTGTTCGCGCGAGATCCCCAAGATCATTCCGTTCACCAGCACCTCAGCCATCAACACAACTTCGAAGCCGTGGTGCTGCCACTGTTGAAGAAATAATTCTAGGAAAAATCGGGGACACCCCTGAGAAAGTATTCAACGCAAGGAAATACCTGGAACAGTTGTGAATCCAGTTTGTATACCTCATTTGGCCATCAAATCGCGCGAGGTTTCCAAGATCATTCTGTTCACCATCAACTCAGCCATCAACTCAACTTGAAGGCCGCGGTGCTGCCACTGTTGAAGAAATGATTCTAGGAAAAATCGGGGACACCCCTGAGCAAGTATTCAACCCAAGGAAATACCTGGACCAGTTGTGAATCCAGTTTGTATACCCCATTGGCCATCAAATTGCGCGAGGTTTCCAAGATCATTCTGTTCACCATCAACTCAGCCATCAACTCGACTTCAAAGCCGCGGTGCTGCCACTGTTGAAGAAATAATTCTAGGAAAAATCGGGGACACCCCTGAGCAAGTATTCAACCCAAGGAAATACCTGGAACAGCTGTGAATCCAGTTTGTATACCGCATTTGGCCATCAAATCGCGCGAGGTTTCAAAGATCATCCTGTTCACCATCAACTCAGCCATCAACTCGACTTCAAAGCCGCGGTGCTTGCAGATCTTCGTGGATATATTTCGTTTGTCTGCAGGCTGGGCATAGTTGGAAACGTTGGCCGTTGCGGTTTCACCAGACGGTCTAGTTGTCGAACACTGGTTCTCAAAGACTGAAAGCGGTTCTGGAGAATTTACACTGGTGATTGGAAGTCAGTCCTGATCTACATGGGCAATCCTGTGGAGAAGGGCAAATGGACAGTTGATATCCTCGGTTTATACTGTGCAATACCTGAGACAAACTATCGCCCACCGACATGCAAAATTAGAGAAGCAGCGAGAGGATATTGAGATAGAAGACTTATTAGAAGTCATAATCTTAAAATGAGCGATAAATATAGGTCGAAGAATGCTGGATATGAACTGAATCAAAACACAAAGTATGTGACATCACGCTCAGGTTAGCCAGAGCGTGATGTCACATACTTGTAATAAGCGTGCGCGCTTCATTTAACATCTACGCACAGCGATTCCACATATGCTCTACATACGACTATGGGGCGTGCCTGACTTTCCCCTGACCATCGATCGTAACCCCATATCATCGTTTCGGCCTCACATTCGCCCACTCCACAGTACAACACTCTCCTTGACCTACTTTGCTGGATACGACCCTTTGGCCACAACACAATGCTGACTGGGAACGACTTGAGTTGCTTCTCCGCCGGACGCTCGCGGTCCAACTCGATCCAGACAATTTGCTGCCTCTGTTGTAACGGAAGCGAGATTACCGAGTTCCGCTACACGGGAGATGGGTGCAAATCGACCAGAAAGACTGTTTTCAGTGGTGGTGGATTGACTGAAGGAGAGGTAACGACATTACAGGTGTTATATACTAAGATCAATAACTAAAGGAGATATCCAAATAAGGGACGTATCGGCGCGGGCTGGGCGCGAACAGCAACAGGATCATCAAAACATCTTCAAGTCGAAAGGATTGTTGGGCCAAGGTATGGCAAAAACATCGAGGAGACTCACATAATTGTGAATCCCAAAAAGGAAAGTGGTTCAATATTTCTAAGCCTCTGTACACAGGACGTGCCCGTTACATGTGTTGCGTTCCTGTGGAGACGAAGAGCTATTCTCTACCGCTATTGAAAATGGTATGTTATGGAACGCGGTGGCCATAGTACTTGGCAATCAATACCGGGCCGTACGGTCCGTCAACCGCTGCTTGCTGTAGGTGCAAACGGGTTATGAGATCGCCAGTGCGTTAAATCCTGTTCAATGTAGCGCGCACTGGCTGGAACGATGGTAGCCTTTAAACACCCCGGTCCTAGCGTTTATTTCCACTACATAAGCTATTTACCGCCCCATCAGTCAAAGATGTAACCTTCGGCGTTCTCGCTCGCGTTAGCCTCACTAAAGGCCCTGAGATTGTCACTTTACCGCTGGTTGGCGCCCGTTCGTTCTTGATCACTTTTTGATCGCACCCGATGGTTTGCTCTCAAGAAGAAAATTCAACCTAAATTACAAACAAAGTGTGTATGGTTCTCAGGCCCGTGGAATATTCATATGAACCGTGGGATTTGCCGTGGTTAAAATTATCTCAGAGCTCTTCCCCTGAAGTTTTTTATCGTATTCGATGGTGTAAAAAGCAGTGTTTCACCGTCTGTAATCAAATATAAGGTATATTGAACCAGAGTTACATCGAGTATTCATACCTTCCAGAATCAATGAAGGAGTAGAACAACGTCAATCGGAAGAATACCAAGGAATGACTCAGAGAGACAAAACAAAAAAGGTAAGTACGAGTCACGCCACGCTCACAGCGGTGGCCTCACCCAACAAGTGTGGTCAGAGGAAATTTGGTGAAGATTCAAAATGTGTTCTCAATGTTGGGTGAGGCTGAATGCAGAAAAGATTTAAAACAAGAGCTGTATATGTTTTTCATGTCTCTTGCACATGTTTCATGGTATGTACCGCATAGATTATAAGTTTGGGACAGATTAACATGGTAAAGGGATATGAAAAATATTTTAAATGATTTTTAGCATATGATTTGACCCCATATGAGGGAAACATCTTAAATGTGCCTTTCATGACAACTACATGTAATCTGTGTGGGTCTTGCCTCTGTTTCACCGGGGTCTTGGGTGCCTTCCACATATTTGGACTGGATACAGCTAAGAAACATCCAAAAAGTATTCAAAATGTTTGTTAGATGTTTGCATCTGCAAAATGAAGAAAATGTTTAAAATGGACAACACATTGGCGACACAGGTGTCTTGGGTACTTTTTTGTATATAGGTTGGATGTGGGATCAGAGAAGACTCAATACTCTCTTTAAATGTGTTCAGCATGTAGGACAAGGGATGATTGAACATAGATTGTGATTGTGTCACACAATGTGTTTTAACGGATGTATATGATGAGTAACAGGTGCTCAATTGCACAACATGAGAAATATATTTAAAATGTTGATGAACCAGGGTGTCTGTAGTGTCCGATTGTACTCAGTCAAGGATTCCTCCATGCCATTGGCGATTTCGAGTGCCAAATCTGGCCAGAGGCCAATATGTCTAGGAATGGACATGGATACGGGTTCGGGTCTGAAGGTGCTGATACCTCGAAAAACCCGGACCCCATGGGGTACGGGTCTATACTGGACCCGCCAACCCGCGGGCTCAATTATATGGGTGGCCCAGAAATCAGGTATAGCCAGAAATGAGTATTTTGAATGCAATCCATGGCCTGAACAGTGCAGCATTCCAAATCGCAGTCCCAATCCACCTCAAATTTGGCTATAAACCAATTCAATTCGATTGAATTTCACCACTTCGATTTGGAAATTTGCAGTGCATTGGCACTGCGATTTCGAATGCTGCACTGTGGAGGCGATGAATTGCGATCAAAATGATCATTTGTGGCGGTAAATGATTTCTTGGCTACCCATGTTGTGCAGCTGCTATAAACCAATTCAATTCGACTGAATTGCACCAAGTCAAATTGGAAATTTGAAATTTGCGGTGAATTGGGACCGCAATTGGAAATGCTGGACTGTTCAGGCCATTCATTGTGATCAACATGCTCATTTTGCGCTATAAATTATTTTTAGGCCACCCATGTTGTGTAGCAGCTATAAAGTAATTCAATTCAGCTGAATTCCGCAAATTCAAATGGCAAATTTGGAGCGAATTGACTCTGTGATTTGGAACACTGCACAGTTCAGGCCATGGATTGCGATGATGCTCAATTCTGGCTATAAAAGATTTCTGGGCCACCTATGTTGTGCAGCAGCTATAAACATATTCAATTAGACTGAATTGCACCAATTCGAATTGGAAATTTGCGGGGAATCGGCACTGCAATTTGGAATGCTGCACTGTTCAGGCCATGGATTGTGATGCTCATTTCTGGCTATAAATGGTTTCCAGGCCATCCATGTTGTGCAGCGGGTCTAAACCAATTCAATTCGATTGAATTGCATGAAATTTGAATTGGAGATTTGCGGTGAATTGGCACCGCAATTTTGACTGGTGTGCTTTTCAGGCCATGGATTGTGATCAAAACACTCATTTCTCGCTATAAAAGATTTCTGGGCCACCGATGGTGTGCAGCACTTATAAATCAATTCAATGTGACTGAATTGTACCAATTCGAATTGGAAAATTGATGTGAATTGGCACTGCAATTTGGAATCCTTCACTTTTCAGGCTATGCATTGGGATCAAAATGATCATTTCTGGTTATAAATGATTTCTGGGCCACCCATGTTGTGCAGTGGCTATAAACCACTGCAATTTGACTGATTTGCACCAATTTGAATTGGAAATTTACAGTGCATGGGCACTGCAATTTGGAATGCTGCACTGTTCAGGCCATGGATTGCGATGAAAATATTTGTTTCTGGCTATAAATGATTTCTGGGCCACCTATGTTATGCAGCGCCTATAAACCAATTTAATGCGGCTGAATTCCGCTGAACGATGTGCTCCGAACTAAACCCAAACAATCCAATTATCACCCAAATATAACCCAAGTCTTTCCGATATAAGCAGTGATGCCCACAGAAATAAGACGAGGATCAGAAATAGGCCGATCAGAGGAAGCAAGAGCCGAGATACGGACGAGTGGTAGTCCCTTGTACAGGGCCTAACAATAGGTTGAAGGGAAGGTATAAGATTCCCACGGAAAGATGAACCTTCACTACAAGATATCACCAGGAATTGGCCTGAGAGATAATCGAGCAATGGAAATAAGATAGTTTAAGAGCTTCGCAGCTATGAGACGAGCAAGTGTTGTGTGTGTGATGGTGGTGGTGTCCGGAGACGCGCGATAGACCTCCTAGAGGCGAACGATAGACTATTTCCACGAGGATATATGCCCAAAAGCTTATTTCCCAGAGAACCCGATTGACGATTAACGATGTACGATGAACGATGAGCGATACGATTTGACGATTGACGATGAGCGATGACGATGACGATAAAACGATTTCGATCCCAGTACTATGTAGCCTCAATCACGCCCTAAGACGTTTCCAGTAACCAACTTCTTATTCCAACAGATAGGTTTCCCAATGTTAAAGTCCAATGACGATACACACTGTGCCAACCCCAGAAATAGCCCAAATCGCAAGCGTTATGCCTACTAGTACAAGGGGATTCTGTGTCCTACTCGTAATAATGTCCCAACTACTTATACAAATCCCAAAATCATATGAAAGTCCTCAAACCAAGCAGAAATTAGTAAAATGGCCCGAGATCGTCCCTCCTTTCCCGTTTATCCGTCGGAGGAATAGCTGCGAGCGTATTGCCATTGGCCAGAGCCCAGGTAGTTCCTGATTTCCCGACCATGCGGCTTTTGTCATCCAAGATATTTGAAAACACCAGTCCCCTGGCTGACTGATATCACTTCGTCCGTCTATCCCTTTTGTCTCCTGCCCCTTTCCCGTAGCTCCTGACCATCGGATCTTATTCCCCTGGCCTCCAGCTTTCCGTAGATATCCCTAGTGTAACCTTTTCCCAGAAAGGTTTCTTATTCCCAACCTCGCTTCCTCGGAATAAGATCAATCCCATCAGATTGTCTTAACCGACCTTCGCTTATCCCGGAATCCCTCCGGTATGAGCTTCTCCGACCTCACACACCTGTCACATGGAAGGCCTTTCCTTTAGCCGAGCAGGAATAAGCTTATTCCCGCATGTCCCGTTCTAAGTATCTCTGGCTTATTTCTCGTTGTGGAAATAAGCTCTAGAAATAGTCTCTTTTCGAGGTTTGTGGGCTACACTTTCCTCTACGGTTTTCGAGGCAAGTACTGCCAGTCCGCAGGGTAGTCACCTACCCTTTGTACCCGTTACTCTGTGATCCTGACCCTGCCAGCTATACCGAGACCGTATACTAGGTCTCAGAAATAAGCCTATACTGTAATCAGACTATTCCGAAACGCGCGAAAAGTGCGGTGTTTAGGTATAGTTCAATTCCAGACAGTTCATCTCCCCTATTTTTGAAATGTTGACCGTCCCCGGTCAACCTTGTCTCCTTCTGGACATGCCGGACTTCTTCTTACTCGCTTTGGCCTTCCAGTCTTAGCGACGCAACACCGCCACCAATTATGACCTCAACCGAAGACCGGGATCTTCGCTGATCCACGATCAAAACCCCGGTGTCTTGTCACAAGTTAACCCCTAAACACCCACAACTTGTTATTTCACCTGTCAGTCTATTCCCCTGTCAGGAAAACCCTTATTTCCGCCACTCCCGCCTTATTTCCAACGGCCCTTCGCCAAATTTTGCTAAGTGCCTCGCCCCTTTGGAGGTCCCCGCTCAGGGACGCTCAATTTTAGCCAACCCATTTAATTCTGGAACGTGTTTCCAGTATTTTTGGGTGCGCAGGCTGTGCGCACTTCTTTTACGTGTGAGAAGCCGCTTAGCGCTGCGGCTTCTTTTTCCAGAAATGATGAGAGCGGGGAAGCCCCTCTCTATTCATTTCTCCGCCCACTCTCTCTCTTTCTTTCTCTCCACTATGTCCACCTCACTCAAGCGCCCGACGTTCTCGCGACCCGCCGACAACGTCGACTCTTCTGACGACGAGGTCCAGCCCACCATCCAGGCTTCTCCCCGATACGACTTTCGCTACCCGAAACTCTCTACCACTGCACTCCCCGCCTTCGAGGACCACCCGTTTTGGCAGGCGTTTGGCACCGGCGCCGGGCGTACTCTCGCAACCTACGCCCTCCGCATCCGCACCAAGGGCCACGGCATCTCAAGGAAGACCTTGACCACTGCCCTCTACCGGGGCCTCCCGTATTTCGTTCGTATCTCTTCGCTTCTCTGTCTGTTTCTTTTCTTGACTCCAGACTCAGCGTCTCGCCATCTCCACCTTGGATGCCTCTAAACTCATCCCCAAAGACGTCTCACTCTGCCTCGTTGGTATTTTCACATTGACCCTTTTCGCCAACGACCAGGACAAGGAGTGGTCCGAGTTCGTCTTCCCCGATTATTCTGACGACCCGGTACGTCTCGTCTCTTCTCTTCGACTTCTTCTCCCTTTAATCTCCTTAAGTAGCCCGCCTGCCACTCCAACGACGCTGAACCACCCTTGGCCCTCCGCAACCCCACGCTGGACGAACTCCAAGCGGCGCCCTCTCTCATGAAGCTGACGCAAATGCCCCCTCCGCCTTTAAAACACCGGAAGACGTCAACGCCCCGCGTCGAGATGAAGGTCGAGCCGCCCAAGGACGGCGCTCCCCCGTCCAAGGTGCGTAGCTTTCTCTTTTATTGCCCATTCCTTCCCTTCTAACACTCGTATTGCAGCGCTCCCGAAATACCGAAGTCGGGCTTCAGTCCACTCTCGTTGTCGAGACCCCTGGCCGCAAAACCCGTTCCAAAGACAAGTCCACCCCAGCCAAGATCACCGCCGTCAGGACTCCCGCCCCCGAGACGCCTTCCGTACGCCCCTTTTCTTTTCCTCATCCCTAGTTTCACGCCTTATTCTTCCACCTAGAAAACTGCCGCCAAACTCCTCAAGACACTCCCCGCTATTGAGACGCGACTGAGGGAGATCGGAGACTCGAAGCACGAGATTGGCTGGGGTAATTATCCCAGCTCGATCTCCCGTTCTTTTTATCTCTAACCCTCCTTATTTCTGCAGCCGCTTTTCCCGCCGACGACTTCATTGTCACCATCTCCGTCTCCCGCAAGCAAGGCACCGCCATCCCTCACGCACGCTCTCACGTCGGGGTTACCAGCACCCATCGCAAGTCCAAGACCACCGACTACACCATGGCGTCGTTGGAACCCATGCCACTAGTCGAGCTGGAAGCCGTCCGTAACCTCACTGTCGAAGACGCGGTCGAGGTACGCCCCTGCTCCCCCTATTTCGTCATGCCGGGTCACTCAACTCACTTCTACCCAGCCCCTCATCGGATGCACCCCGTGCAACTTGCTGCGCCTCAAGTGCCAGCCTAACGGCGTCGGCGTCACCTGCCAGTCCTGTTCGTACAAGAAGATGGGCGCTATCTGCGACCACACGATGGACACAGCGCAATTCGCCGCCTTAATGTACGACCTCGCGGAGAAGGCGACGTTTTTCTTCCCCACCAGTGCGTTCCTTCGCACTTCCCTTATTTCCCCCTTACTAACCTCGTCCAGTCCCGATTAGCGTCGAGCGTCTCAAGCACGCCGCCGACATGGTTGCTGCCGCTCGCAAGAGCTTCGTCTTGGTGCACGGGGAATTCTGCCTCCACCTGCACACCTTCATCTGCGCGATCCGGAACCAGGGCGACGTCCTCGGGAAGGAGGGCTTCCGCACCCTCTTCAGGGACCTCAAGGAAGACGAGGACGTTGCCGCCGCCTTCAATACTCTCATCGGTCACTACAACGCCTCGCTTCCCGATTCCGGCAAGCCACTCGATGTTGGTGACGAGGAGGACGCGCTCGGCGAACTCGACGTCTCCACACCCCCCAAGACCAATACGGGTGGGAGCCTCGTCCCGTACGATTCCGACGAGGAGGTTGACGCCCAACCTCCGGTGAAGCCAGTGATTTGTGCGCCGACGAAGTCTCCTCAAAAACAGGCGCCGTCGACTTCGGGGTAGGGACTTGGGCAGATATTTCATCCACGCAGCGTAAGTCCCTTATTCCCGTTGTC